>BQKN01047342.1:0-30403 GCA_022839385.1 Asparagus kiusianus | reverse complement strand
ACCCTCACATGCTTTCTGCAGAGGACAACATTACTCTCACACAGAATTTGATGGGTCATAATAGGTATGGATGTAGAAAATTTGAATCAATTTGAATACTACGTTCCTATTTACATTTTTTTATCATTATTGAATTCGAGATTAAAATTTAATATTTATTTCTCCCTAAACATAGGAGAGGGAGATATCCTCTGCATGGTGTTGGAGCTTCACCCGGCGTAAGCATGAGGTCATCCACAGCATCCTCCACACCATTTACATCCATGGGAGCAGCCCCGCCTCGGTTCCAGGCTATGCTATTTGTCGCACGTATCTCTGCATATTTGCTTGACAAGATTGACTCGGAGCTACATATCCAGGTGACTAATGAGATGACAAGAGTTGCGCTGACGGCGAACTCGATGGATGATCTCCTGGGGTATGTCATGCAATATTTAAGCGGTGCGATTCCTCATAGCGCGTATGGTGGTGTTATACGGATTATAAGCTCGCTTGGCGATAATTCCGGTGCTGGTCAGAGCAGCACTCAGGTACCTTATTTTTTCTTAAAATAATAAATTCATTTATATTTAATATGTATTAAACACCCTTTAATGATTATTCAATTGACCATTCAGAGCGAAGATATTGGAGGGAGCAGCACACGTTCTCGTAACCGGGATAGAGATACTGCCGCCGACGACGACCGATGAGGTTTATGAGGTTTTTTGTATATTTTTAATGCAATGAACAGCTTTATCTGTTATAACAATACTTATATGCGTGTTGGATGTATATATTAGACGGTCTTGGTTGATGCATATTTTGAAGTAGATAGTTGGATTTGTTTATTATGCTGGAATTGATTATATTATGGCTGGATCTGTGCATTATGTTGGATTTGAATATTTTTGGGTTTGAATGGAATTGTCTAAAATCTTGATTATATTTGGATGGTTGGATGTATTCATATATACAGTATTTATTGTATGTATTCATGTATTGGTGTAATTGTACAGGGAAATACAAATTGTAATATATTTTTTTTGCTGGAAAAATAGCAACCTAGACGGAATTCCGTCTAGACTGAACCAAACTAGACGGAAATTCCGTCTAGGTTGTAATAATCAACCTAGACGAAAATCCGTCTAGATTGTTAACCTAGACGGATTTCCGTCTAGGTTGACAACCTAGACGGTTTTCCGTCTAGGTTGTTAACATAGACGGATTTCCGTCTAGGGTACCAACCTAGACGGAAATGTTACTTCCGTCTAGGTTGATTTCCGTCTAGATTGATCAATTTAGACGGAATTCCGTCTGGTTTGATCCAAACCAGACGGAAACAGAATAAACCAATCTACCTAGACGGATTTCCGTCTAGATGATCCAACCTAGACGGATTGTAGACCAACCTAGACGGAAATTTCCGTCTAGGTTGGTCGTTTTTCTACTAGTGACTCTTGGACCTTAATTAGAATGCTATGATGTCCCTGATTAATTCAATTTCCGTCTAGGTTGGTCGTTTTTCTACTAGTGACTCTTGGACCTTAATTAGAATGCTATGATGTCCCTGATTAATTCAAAGTATCAAAATTTTACCTGCTTATTGAAAATCTTTCTACGTATCTCAAAGTCCGCAGTTTGCATGAGTGGAGTGGGTAGCAACATTTATTATATCCTAAAGATCATGAAATTGCCATCAAACAAATGGATTAACCGCAGCAACCCCTCTAGGGTTTACAGAATTCACATAGTATGTTTATATATTTGCAATATTAATTTGGATGGACTGTATTAATGGGGAATTTGAAAATAAGGAGGCAAAAAACGTAACTTTTAAAACCTCACCTTGAGGATCTCTTATGAGTCCTACAAACTATTGAGGGATTTCTCTAAATTAACCAATAAAAGTAAAAAATTAAAGAGCTAGTAAATATCTCTATCCTGAAAATTTTAAATTGCTCGTAAGATGTCGCTCTCTTCATATCAGTAGAGAGAAGTGGTGCAAGGTTCTTGTTCTACTGTTTTTGAGGGCGATGTGTTCCTTTTAGTCATTTGTTTAACTTCTAGAATCAATAAGCAAATTTATTTAAGCCCTTATTTGTTGCTATTTATAGTAGATAGTTTACCGCATAATAATAAGTAGGAAAACTAATAATTTAGGCTTCGTTTGGATACCATGGTGTTTTACTTGTTTCCATGGTGTTTTTGCCAAAAACAAAACACCATGCGTTTGAAAACCATGATGTTTTTTGAGCTAAATCATCCTCAAACCAAAAACACAACAATTATTTCAAAACACCTAAAATGTGTTTTAAGTTTGGTGTTTTGGTTTTGAGTTTGAGAAGGTGTTAATATAATATCTAACATAATATATTAAATGTATTTAACATAGAGTTATTATCAACATGTTTATTATACTATACTATACTATATTATAATTAATCTAATATATTAGTAATATTTTTTAAGTAATATAAAAATATAATAAATGAAATATCTTATATAACAATATAATAACATATTAAATACTAGTATGTAATATGTTAACAATGTATTATATAATAATAAATAAAAATATAATATAAATAAACTAATAAAACATAATAATAAAAATTATTGATAATAAATAATAATATAATAATGATATAATAATATACTACGCCATAGCATAATCGCTATAATATTATTAACTTTTTAATAAATAAACTGTAATATATTAATAATTATAAAATATTATATAATAGTAATCTATTTTTAAAAATAAAATATCAATGTAATAATATTATTATAATAATATATTGTATAGTAAATATAATATAATATATAATATATTAATATATTATATAATAAATAAAATAATTTATTGCTAACAAATGTTAACATAAACATAATATATTCATAATATAATAATGTTTATTTATATCAGAAATTATTAATTATATTATTAAATTACTATTAATATAAACTCTAAATATTAAAGACCATAATATTAAATTATTTATAATATCTTAATTTATTAATAACATACTAGTAATAACATAATATTAACATTATTAATAATATTATATTATATGAATAATATTATAATATTATATTATATTAATAATAGTATAATATCATATTAATAATAAAATAGCATTATTATAAAAATATTAATATAATATATAACAATAACAAATTGATATACCAAAATAATAAAATATATAATTATTTAAAAATAATATGTAATAATTATAATATAATATAACTCATTAAGAACATTATAATATTATAATACATTATTCAATTTTATATTGCATTATATTTAATACTTCTAATACTATAGTAATGTAAACTAAATATTATAATATTTTATTTAAAATATATTTTATTGTGATTAATATATAATATATTAATAATATGTTTAATACTGATTTTTTAATGGGTCAAACTAGTGTTGACCAAAAATACTTAACGTGGTGTTTTGAAAACGTTTTAAGGGAAAAACACATCACAATGGTGTTTTTTACAAAAACACAATAATGAAAACATCATGGTACCCAAAAGATGCCTCAAATGTGTAAAATAACACTTGAATAGTTTGAAAGAATCATCAATTGAAAGATTCAAAGTAATATATAGTTCTAACTACAAATTCATGGTGATAGCTATAAGGGAAAATTGTGTCAAGGCCTGAAAAATATATTTTTCATGTGCTCTAACCCCCCGTATTATTTTTTATGTGTATTGGCCCCAAATACATTGGTTTTATGTGATTTAGCCTTGTTGCACTTCCCAAGAGAAGAAATCCCAAAAAAATCCATTAATACCCCTCTTCTTCTCTGCCTTTTTTTCCTCATGGAGACCACAAGTCTCTCCTCTCCTCTTCTTCTCTGCCTAATCTTCCTCCTCTCTCCCTCTTGTTCCTATTCCCCTCTAACTCCCCCCCCCCCTCTCATGCCTCCCCCTCCGTCACCACTGAGCACCCTCCAACGCCATCGTCTTAGGCAAGCGTTGAGAAGACTTAGAGGAGGAGGAGAAGAAGCAGTCAACGAGATTGATAGAGAAGAACATGGAGAAAGAGTAAAAGAGAAGGTATGAGAGGTCGAGCTCAACGAGCCACTGAGAGGGCTATGGTGAGGAGGAGGTAAAGGGAGATTAGGAGGGGTATGGATGGATTAGGTGACGGAGGTGGTCTACAAGAGGAGTAGAAGGTGGCTAGGAGATGAAGGTCAAGGTTAAGGCTCAGATTTAGTGGGTAATGAAGGAGGAAGGGGAGGATAATAAGGATTTTAGGACATATGTGTTACTTGTTAAAATGCTTGTGAGGTGAATGGTTGGCATACAGGTTAAAATGATATTATTTAGGCTATACATTTGTGAATACCAAGTATTTGAGGAAATTTTATGCGATGTGCCCTCTAACTTGAAATTTTTGATTATTTCTTTGATGAAGTTAATGTGATTTGATGAACTGATTAATGGACTAGTTGAGCACAACTTTATGAATACGAGATGTTTTTATGTGTTATGATTGTGTTCTTTTAAAACCGCACACAATGTGTTTGTTGTTTTGATTCATCCAAAGAACTTGGTGTATATTGAATTCAATGCTTAAAAAGATAGATTAATCTCATTATGAAAATCATGAAATTGTTTATATCTATACAAATAAAACACTAGGAACTCAATTGAGATGATTGTCCACTAACCTCATTTTGTTACGTTTTAGGTCGTCATATCCAATACATATTAACTTTAACCAGTACATATTAATTATATTCTATACCTATTAACTTTAGTCATTATCTATTAACTATAACCAGTACATGTTAACCTTAGCTAGTACACGTTAACTTTAGCTAGTATCTGTTAACTACATCCAATACATGTTAATTTTAACCATATCTATTAACTATATCTAGTAAATGTTCAATATTTTTATATATGTTCATGTTAGCCCTAATATCTATTTGCTTATTTATTGATTTAGCAAGTGATGAGAAATTATTCAACATGTGAACTATAAGTAAATTTTAACATGTACGGGTTACAGGTAATACTTATATGTGATACTTAATCAGAACACTTTATAGTTAACATGTACATGTAATAATTAATATATACATGTGATAATTAACAGGTACGTTGTATATTTAACATGTACTTGCAATATTTCCATGGCATGTCTTTGATTTATTATGAGTCACAGAGTTTGAAGTCACATGAAATAATCATATGAGCAGTCAAGTTCACTCAGAAACATTGAAGAAGAGTATGATGATAACAAATCTCACCGACAATGATCCCAAATGAAAATCATGGAATTTATTCATATCTATACAAATGAAACAAAATTGAAGTAGAACTTAATAGAGATGACTGTTCATTGACCTTATTTTGTTACATTTTGGGTCGTTATATCCAGTACATGTTAATTTTAACTAGTACCTATTAATTATATTCTATACTTATTAACTTTGGTCATTATCTGTTAATTATAACCAGTACATATTAACTTTACCTAGTACATGTTAACTATACCCAGTACTTGCTAACTTTAGCCAGTATCTATTAACTATATCAAATAATTATTCAATACTTTTATATATGGTCATGTTAGCTCTAATATTCATTTTCTTATTAACTATACCTAGTACTTATTAACTTTAGCCAGTATCTATTAACTATATCAAATAATTGTTCAATACTTTTATATATGGTCATATTAGCTCTAATATTCGTTTGATTATTAATTAGCAGGTGATGAGAAATTATCAAATATATAAACTGTAAGTTACTTTTAACATGTATGGTTTAAGTTAATAGCTATATGTGATACTTAACCAGAACATTTTATACTTAACATGTACATGTAATAGTTAACATATACATGTCATATTTAACAATAAACAATTATAATTAACAGGTATAGAGTAAAAATCTCTAATTCTGAGTGTGACTTATCTTGTCTTCTTTTGCTTAAAGATGAGTAAATCTACTTATAGAATCATCTTTGTACTAGAAATAGTTAACAAATACTAGCTAAATTTACCAGATAATGGATATTGTTAACAGGTACTAGTTAAACTTAACAAGTAATTGCTAGAGTTAACAGATAATAACTAAAGTTAACAAGCATCAAATGTGGTTAACAGTTTCTAGTTACGATGACCTAAAACATAGCAAATAAGGTTAATGGACAGCCATCTCAATTGAGTTCTACTTGACTTTTGTTTCATCTGTATAAATATAAACAATTTCATGATTTTCATAATAAGAATACAATGTTTTGATTTTAAATGCATGATTGTGTTCAATTAGACAATCTAGCCAAATAAAGACGAGAAAATTTATTTTAAAGCTAAAATATAAGTTATATCCAATTTTTGCTAATTTTAGTACATGTTAACTCTAACAAGTACGTGTTAACTATATTATGTATCTCCTAACTTTAACCAATATCTATTAACTATACTAGGTACCTGTTAACTTTAGCCATAACTTGGTAGCTATATCTAGTATCTGTCAACTTTAGCCAATACATGTTACCTATATCCAATATTAGTTAATATGTAATGGCTAATAGGTAGTGGATATAATTGACAAGTGTTAGTGAAATAGGTACTAAATATAGTTAATAGATATTGACTAAAGCTAAAAGGTAATAGATAAAGTTAACGTGTAGTAAATATAGTTAATGGCCTATGGGTAAACCTAATAGTCAATGCTTAAACTTAACAACCAATGCCCTAAATTGACATTTCTTGTACAAACTTAATTGTTATACTATAAACTTAACATACAATGGGTAAAGTTAACATCAACTAGATAAAATTCACATCTAATATTTCATAGTTCACAATCAACTTATACAATTATAAGTTTGTGTAGCTTTGATGTTTAAATACACAAAATTACATGATATGTCTATTATATTTTCTTTATACATGACCTATTATTATTACATACTCCCTCTCTCAATCCACAATCACTCTCTCTATATTGTACTCATTTACCCTCTAGCTTGGCCATGACCGCCAACTCTTAGCAAAACATAAATTTTAAACAAGTGCAAAAGGATCATTATTTTATTCTAGAAACTCAAGCAAAAAAGAGAAACATCAAACAAACTCATGCTCCCGTGATGAAGAAAAGGACCAAAGAACAAACAATACCAAAAATAAAAGTTATAATTGCAAATTTTCTTCCCTCTTAAATTACAAATATGGTTAATAAACTCATGAACTCTACAATACTAACTTGCAAATCCTTGACATAAACTAGCCTTAAATGCTAAATTTACTTCTTCACAAGCTCATGCCCAAACAATTTAGTCAAATCCATACCTAAAGCCTCAATCAAATTCATACACAAATTCAAAAACTTCTCCCTCTACTGCTCCATGCTTCAAACCCAAACCCAAACCTAAATCCAAACCTAATCCAATAGCTTCTCTTCAAAGCCTACTCTTCCTCCTTTCCCTCCCTCTTTTCCAGTGAACTCATTCTCCCTCAACGGGCTTCACTTCCCTTATCGCTGGCACTGTTTATAACAAGAGTGTCAGGGAGAAGAAGGATAGGAAGGAGGAGGAGGAGCAGCGCCAGGATGGGTAATGGAGCTAGGGGAGGAGGACATGCTTTTTTTATGATGGAGAGAGTAGGAGGAGAGGAGAGGAAGAAGAAGCATCCATGAATTGGGTTAGGAGAGAGAGAATGAGAGGAGGAGATGACTTTGATGATGGAGAGGGTAGGAGGAGAGGAAGGAGGAGCATCCATGAAGTTGTTAGGGGAGAGAGAAGGAGAGGAGGAAATGAGGGAGGAGCAGCCATGAAGTGGGTTAGGAGAGAAAGGAGAAAAGGAGGGAGGAACAGACGATATTTTTAGCGGGTAGAGAGGGTAAATTTAAAAATTAGGGCAAAATACAATATTTGAGGCCAATACACATTAAAAATAATATGGGGGGCTAGGACAGATCAAGTTTTCATTTTTGAAGCCTAGACACAATTTTTCCTGGTTATAAATACGATTTTCATTTACTACATTTAAGTACTGACAATTACTCCACTCATGACTGAACATGACAGAAAATGTCTTATCTATCTTTACGTTTTGATAAAATAATTTGACAAAGAACCATTTCAAGGTCAGCACACTCAAAGAAAGTAAGGAGAACCACATATCGTTCTTTGTTGAGGGCATAACGCTGGCTTACTTTCTTTGAATCGAGTGAAAGATGTATGCATCTATGTTGAAGGACTAATATCAAAGTAAACTAACAAAGAAGAACGAGAGGAATTGTTATGCTTGTATGTAAGCATATAGAAAGTGAGGCTATAGGTATTGCTACTTACCCTACTATATTAAATAGATTTTAGAAGTATGAGATGGATTACATTGATCTAAATCTATCAAAATGTAATTCAAAATTGATGAATAAGACTACATATATGAGATTATCTACACAAAACTGTCTAGCTGATTTGGCAATTTGTTTATGAGTAATACTTCAAGGTGTTAGGTTCGACTCTCCTAGGGAGCAGCTAGAAGAATTTAATTTCCTAGAACATCTGAGGCTATGAGTTGGGGTGTGCCCCTTAGCCACGCCTAGAGGGTTTGCTACACATGATCCTAAGAATCATGGGGAAGTTCCCTCATCAACCAAAAAATATATATGAGATTATCTCTTTAATTTGTAAATTTGAATATACTATATAAGTATTAATATATGATATTTAAATTTTAAAGAGGAGGATTACATAGAATTTGTATATATGGCATGATACCTTTGTCCAAAATTTTATTCTCATCTTGGTCAGAAAAAAGAAAGAATTAGTTATAACTTTCAAAATGACATTTATATACATGCTTTACTTTGAGGCTGTAAGCTTACCATCCATGAACCATCACATAGCGGAAGATATGTAAGTTTTGATTATGATTAAATTCTAATAGTTGATGAATTGAAGATAATAACATTTTGTTCATGCAGTTCACCCAAAAGGCAAAAGATTGATAACAGTAAATGTTCTATACTTGTCATCCCTAGTTAAATCGAAGTACTTTTTAACAGTTTATGAAGAAACTTGAATTTTGTTAGAAACTTGGCAGCGTTTGGTAATCTAAGAGTGTATCGAGAAGTGCAAAATTAGCAATCGAAATTAAAATTAAAATTAAGAAAGTGGTTGATTACTACTGGCCGTAAAGGTAATTTCTTTGTTAATGAACTTTAAAATTTTTAAAGGTGCTTCGCTGTATTCACTCGATTACACTACAACAAGAGTTGTAGGCTATGGTAAACTTTTTGTCTCTATGTGACAAATTTTTGTGTTACACAAATAGAATGTGACACAAATCAAAAGTGTGACAAGAACATATATGGAATGTGTCACAAAACTCACGATACATATATATGTCGAGTTATATATATCGTGAGTGGTGACACATACATGTGTCATAAAACTTGTGATATATATGTGTCAAGAGTGGTTACATATAGTTCTGTCTAGACTATAAAAATATAAAGAGTATCTGTTGTGAGCAACGGAACTCGAAAGCCAAATAGTGCACGAACAAGAACGAGAAAGATCACAACCAAAACATAAGCACAAATCACAATCAAAGCAAGACAAATCAATTTACATGGTTCGACAAGTTGCCTACATCCACGAGGCAAGGAGTGAGGAGTTTTTACTATTAGAGGTAAAGAAAATTACAAATAGGGTTTCATATTTCACCAAAAACCCTCAAACAAAGCTCTCTAGATCTCTCACAAATCCTCTCATAAAGGATGCAACAATCCTCTCTCAAAGACTACTCAAATCATCCTTACTTAACCCTAATTAATCAGATTTAGGGTTATATATCAGCTCATAACGAAAAGGGTCTGAAATCCAAACCCAACTCAAAACCCGATTGGCGGTCGACTGCCAAATTCGTCGAGGTCGATCGCCCAGGAATCAACATAAACAAAAAATAATACAGGGTTTGGCCGGTCGACCGGGGCTGTTGACCAAACCCTGATGGTCGTTCGCGACGGTCGGCTGTCCCAACTCCAGAAACCTGCTTCGACCTGCACACGTTTTCGGTCAACCACAGCTGATCTCACGGTTGACCGGCAAGCTTACAGACTGTTTTTCTGAGCTTCTTCAACATTGTTCGCCAATCCTACAAATCTCCACCTCGGTGAAGTTTCTTCTAAAACTGAGCTGACAATAAAGCAACCAAATATCTCACTTGTTGTGTCCAGTACGAAGTGGAATAAATCCATGACAATGGATTCAATCCATAACAAGTCGAGAACCCGAACGAGAGCTCAAACAACCCCCCCCCCCCCACGTCGAAATCAACAAATCTAACCGCCTGCATCAAAAGACTGCCTACGTATCCTTTTGCACAAGGAATCAAGCGGAACATAGTTTACCCAAATGGCTCCAAAGGCCCTCAACATTGAAGAATGTTTAATAGTTTTAAACAATGACCAAATTTCATACCTGAAACAACTTTGGTCAACATATCCGTAGGGTTGTCCTTCGTGTGGATCTTCTCCAATATGACGTCTCTATCATCCAAAACATCATGAACAAAGTGGAATCTGATATCAATATGCTTCGTGCGTGCATGATAAACCTAGTTCTTTACCAAATAGATAGCCGATATGCTATCACAATATATCTGAATGGTCTCCTGTGCAATCCCTAAGTCCTCCAACAATCCATGCAACCACAAAACCTTCTTAACAGCTTCAGTCATCACCATATACTCTAGCTCTATAGTAAAGAGAGCCATTGTAGACTGGAGTGTATATCTCTAACATACTGGTGTTCCTGCCAATGTAAACACATATCCTAAAGTAGACTGATGCTTGTCAAGATCCCTTGCATAATTTGAATCCACGTATCCAATACATTCCTGCCTAATCTTCTCATTCTTCTGAAATCCCAAACCAACATCCACGGTGTCTTTAATGTACCGTAGAACTCACTTCACAGCCTCCCAATGACCCTTCCCGGGGTCATGCATGTACCTGGATATCATGCTCACGGCCTGTGATAAATCTGGCATCGTACACACTATAGCATACATCAAGCTATCCACCGTACTGGCATATAAAACATTTGACATGTATTCTCTGTCATCAACTGAAACAGGTAACATCTTCGCTGAAAGCTTAAAGTGGGGAGCCAATGGAGTACTCACTGTCTTTGCATTGCCGTTAAAACTAAATTTCTTCAACATCTTCTGTAAGTAACTCCTCTGTGTAAGCTTCAATCTCCCCTTCACTCTGTCTCTCTTGATCTCCATACCCAATATTTTCTTAGCTTCTCCAAGATCCTTCATCTAAAACACGGATGACAGCTTATTTTTTAACTTTCGAATAGCCAAAGAATTCCTAGAAATAATAAGCATATCATTAACATATAATAATAAATAAATATATTCACTATCATGTAGCTTGTGCATATAAACACATGGGTCATATGGGCTCCTCGTGTATCCTTATCCAATCATAAAGCTGTCGAATCTCTTGTACCATTATCGTAGTGATTGCTTCAAACCATGAAGAGACTTCTTCAGCTTGCACACCAAATTTCTTTTCTTACAGCTTTGAATCCAAAGGGTTATGTCATATAGATCTCACCATCTAAATCTTCGTGTAGAAAGACTGTTCTAACATCCGTCTGGACCAAATCTAAATCCAGATGTGCCGCCAATGCCAATAAAATATGAATTGACGAATGCTTCACAACGGGTAAAAATACCTCGATGTAATCAACGCTCTCAAGCTGTGCATATCCCTTGATAATCAATCTGGCTTTGTACCTAATGTTCCCAATACAAGATCTATCTTTCTTTGTATATACCCATTTGCAATCAATAGCTTTCTTTCCCTTATTTAGCTTTGTAAGTTCCTAAATGTCGTTCTTCGGAAGAGACCTCATCTCCTCCTCCATAGCTTCCCTCCATCTGATCGAATCAGAGCTAGACTCTGTCTCCCTGAATGTATAAATAACCATATCATCAATGACCTTCACTGATAAAGCATATGCAACCATAACATCATTGTATCTAGCTAGCCGACGAATCACCCTTCTAGATCTATTTACTACAATGGACTCCTGAACATGACCATGCTCCTGAGTCTTACCAACCATTTTATCCTCTATATGCTCGGTTGCCATCCCATCTCCTCCTAGTGTCACCTCTGTAGGAGCCTCAATGGAAACAATACTATCTGGAGTGGGTGGTGGAGTCACGTCATCATATACTTGTTGTGATATCATTACTCTGGTCTTCCTCTACCTGTTGAGAAACTTGAGGTCTCATCATGTACGCCTTATCAAATATGACATCTCTGCTAATAACTATCTTTTTGTCCTGTGGATCCCATAACTTAAAGCCTTTAACACCTTCTCTAAATCCCACAAAGAAAACTTTCCTCGCCCTCGGATTTAATTTTTCATCATTGACATGATAATAAGCAGGACACCAAAATATCCGAAGCGACTCATAGTCACTAGCCATTGAACCAGACCAACGTTCCATAGGAGTCTTCCCCTGAACCATAGTGCACAATAACCTATTGACGAGATGGCTTGCATAAACTAACGCCTCAGCCCAATAGAATCCAGGCAATCCACTCTGTATCACCATATATCGTACCTTTTCCAGTAAGGTACGGTTCAATCTCTCAGCTACCCTGTTCTGTTGTGGTGTCTCTCGAACTGTGAAATGTCGCCTAATGCCATGATCCTGGCAAAACTTCAAAAATGGATCACTCTTATACTCTCCACCATTATCTGAACAAAGAGTCTTCACCTTTCTACATCTCTGCAGCTCCACTTTCTTCTTCTACTTCACAAAAATATCCATGTCCTCATGTTTATGTTTCATTGTATATGCCCAATTTCTCCTGAAATAGTCATCAATGAAAGTGATAAAATAGTTGGTCCTACCAAGTGATGTGTGCTTGGAAGGGCCCCAAATATCTGTGTTAATATAATCTAATATAGCTTGGGTGTTGTGAATAGCGGTACTGAACTTCAGTCTAGCCTTCTTCCCAAGTACACAATGTTCACACAGCTCCATCTTGTAGATTTTCGCACCTTTCAATAGCCTCTATTTCACCAATGTCTGCAGGGACCTATCATCAGTGTGTCCTAAATGCATGTGTTATAAGCTGGTAGTGTCCTCCTCTGTAGTGATAGAAGCTACCAGACCCTCTGTAATTGTCTTGCCCTTCAAGTAGTATAGGTTGTTTTCCCTGACACCTCGCATCACTACCATAGAATCCTTCGTGACCTTCACAGTAGCATCTTCTAAGATCACCTGATAACTTGCTGTCTCCAAAGTACCAAGAAAAATAATATTCTTCGTCAACTGCGGTACGAACCTTACTTTTTTCAACTCCCTAGTTACCCCATCATGCATCCTGATCTGGACTATACCAATTCCACCAATAGGACATACATGATCATTACTCATAAGCATGACATCCCCTCTTTCCAGCTCCTTAAAGTTGGAGAACCAATCCCTCCTAGGTTAAATGTGAAATGTAGCTCCGAATTCAACATCAACTCCATAGAGTCAGCATAGTAAACTGACGGTAGTGCAGGACATGAATAGCCTAAAGAATCTGAATCTGAATGGTCGCTAATAGCTTTAGCAACATTCACCTCTGAAGCATGTATAACTTTTCCCTTGTTCTTCCCAGCTTTGTCCTTCAACATTGGACACTCGTTCTTCCAATGTCCCTCTTCTTTACAAAATACACATTGATTTCTGCCAACACTCTTATGGCCACCTTTATTCTTTGACTTTGAGTGATTGAATTGGTGATGGTTTGGACTACAGTCTTGAACTGCTAATGTATCTACCGATGTCTTTTCGGAGGGTTCGTCATCACTCTTCCTCAGCTCATAATTCACCAACGCTGAGATCACCTCATTGTAATAAATAGTAGTTCTTCTATTGATCATAATTATAACGAACATACCATAATCATCCTCTGGCAATAAGCACAAAAGTAGCATCACCTTGTCTTCATCCATAACCATGATGTTCACATTGGCCATATCTGTAAGTAACTTCGTGAAGTTATTTACATGCTCCCTAATGGAAACTCTCATCTTCATCTTGAATTGGTAAAGCCTCTTCTTCAATTGAAGTTGATTTTCAATGCTCTTCGTAAGATACTTTTCATTGAGTGTTTCCTACAATCTCTTCGCCGACGTCTCGTTCATCACATCATAAATAAGATTCAACGTCAAGCATGATCGAATAACTCCACAAGCCCTATTATTCATCTTCTTCCAAATCTTGTCCTCCATGTCTTTAGGTTTCTCTTGTAACTCAAGAGTCTCCTCCAAATTTTGTGCATCTAACGCATCCATCATCTGGCACCTCCACAAACCAAAATTAATCTTGCCATCAAACTTCAGAACATCAATCTTAGTATTATTGATGCTTAGACTCTGTATCGCCTTCGTAAGAGATGATCATGATGTGCTTGCTTCACCCATGTTGACAATCTAACTCTTCAAATAAGAATCCTTTACCGAATCATTCGAACAAGCTACAAGCCAAACCCGAATCTCTGATACCACTTGTTGTGAGCAGCGGAACTCGAACGCCAAATAGTGCACGAACAAGAACGAGAAATATCACAACCAAAACACAGCATAAATCACAATCATAGCAAGACAAACCAAATTATGTGGTTTAGCATGTTGCCTACGTCCACGGGGCAAGGAGCGGGGAGTTTTTACTATTAGATATAAAGAAAATTACAAATAGGGTTTCATATCTCACCAAAAACCCTCAAACAAAGCTCTCTAGATCTCTTACAAATCCTCCCACAAAGGATGCAATACTCCTCTCTCAAAGACTTCTCAACTCGTCCTTGCTTAACCCTAATTAATCAGATTTAGGGTTATATATCAGCTCATAACAAAACGGGTCCGAAATCCAAACCCAACTCAAAACCCGATTGGCGGTCGAATGCTAAATTTGCTGTGGTTGACCGCCGAGGAATCGACAGAAACAAAAAATATTACAGGGTTTGGCCGGTCGACCGTGACGGTCGACCGTCCCAACTCCAAAAACCTGCTTCGACCTGTGCATGTTTTCGGTCGACCGCAGATGATCTCACGATCGACCGGCAAGCTTCCAGACTGTTTTTCTGAGTTTCTTCAACATTGTTCGTCAATCCTACAATATCATCATTCAATACTATTACTTTCCTAAAGGTCACACATTATAGGATTACTCTTATCAAAGCACACTTAAGTATAGAGTTTTTTTAACTTATACACTATCATAAATGTTTATTCATAATCATAATTAAAATCTACAATTTCTTATTTAAGCATATTAATAGATCCTCTTAAATTCATGTTGCATTATTAGTCTTTTTCAATTATATTTAATTGTATATCTAATGACACAAATATGTATCATAACTTGCTACACTTTTTATTTATTTCACTATTGTTTAATTCTTTATAAATAAAATGACACTTTTATATATATCATAAAATAAGTGTGGACACATACAGCTTTTGTTGTACCGCTATGAAGAGATTGTGTGAAAAAGCTCTAAAAGTTTTCAATGTAATTTATAAAGAAACACTTTGATTATTTTTGTAAAGAAACATTCTAATTTATAATTTTACCCAATTATAAAGTATACATATGACCAAAATTACCAAAAGACTTTCATGAAAGATAAGAAAATGGATCACCTTTTTTTCGTATGTGAGAGAAAGTAACATACAAATGAGTTTATCTCTCAAATCTCAAAGAAGATATTAAGATTGAACTCTTTACATACGAAGATATTACGTGCCACGACTATGACATTCTTAAAAATCATATGAGGATATAATTCTCAAAGAAAATCACATGAGAACACAAATTGTCAATGGTTAGATGGGAGCACCAACGAGAGTCATAGGCTAAAGAGAAAACTTAACAAAAAGATTCATCTGTTTGTCGCGCAAATCCTAAAATGAGAATAAACTAATGTTGTCTCCTAAACAGTAAGCGCGAACTCACAGTCAACATCTTCTATAAAATATAAACCCTTCATGTGAAAATTAGCACCAATTATACTCCTAAATCTAAAGCTCACTCCAAAATGCTTAACATTCTAAATAATAATAATAATATCAATTTGTTGCTAATCACATACATACCCTGGGCGAATAAGTGGATCCAGCTATAAATTGTGAGTAAAGCTTTTAATTACACCTCACATTTGATATGTAATTATTTTATGACACTACCACATATATAGAGTTTTAAGTTAGAAAGAAAGTTAATTTGAATAAAAAACCTAAGACGAACACAGATAAAGAAAGAAAGTTAATTTGAATAAAAACCCTAAGACGAACACAGATAACAGCCCAATCATCATCACGTAAATTTGAATGCCTAGTATAGGAAATATTCTTGAAATTAAAAGTCAAGTTCCTTTTGAAGTCAAACTATCCAAGTTTTGACAATCCCAAAATCATATTCACAAGAAATATTTACTAAGATATCGATATTGCTATCGATGCTGATACCGATACAAGTGTCAATATAGTTATCGATACAACTATCAATACTTCCTTTAGTTCTGAATTTTTTTACTGAAATTCTTGGGATCTTTTGTGTAGAGCTTCTAGGGGTTGCTTGGTTTGATCTTGGGATTCAATAAAAGATTGAAAAATGAGAGAGTTTGAGTTCTTTTGGGCTTTTATTCATCAATCATTCAATACCTGCAAATTGGCATAAAATATTTTTATTAGCATGTATTTTATTAAAAATAAAATAGATAATGAGGGCATAAAAGTGTAATAAAATTTGGGTTTTTGTCTTTTAACCCAAAAATTTGACCCCCACTTATTAAAGAACTCACCCACTTTCATAAACTCATACACCCAAATATTTCCAACCACTTATTTTTAAATCCAAACTGTATAATACCCCATACTTTATATGGTATTTCTAAAAATAGCCCTAAATCTCGAAATTTCTCTTCTTCTTCTTCCCCAATAATAATCCAAGACTCATTCCCTCTTTCCCTTGGTTCAAAAATCCAATAACCAAAGAAGTCAATCCCATAATTCATAATAAGTCGACTCACCCAAAGCCATAAAAAATTCGCTCTTGATCCCTCTCGTTTGCACAAATGTTGTCAATCCCTTCTCTTGGTTGGCACAGCGATCCTCTCTTTATCTTGTTTTGGTGCAACTCGATGAGAAATCTCTCTTTTCAGAGGCGAAGAATATCAACAACATCAGTCGAAGAGGATTTTATGGTAAATTTGAGTTCTAAACAATAATTTATGCAATTTGAGAAAGCTTGAGTTTTATGATGAGAAATTTATATATTAAATGTTTACATTATGAATTTTTTATATTGGGTTTTGGCAATAGCTTGTCGAAGATATCTCGCTGATATAACTTGAGGGGTTCTTACCATGCTTGTGCTTCATGATAGGTTATGTGCATAATAATTTTGCTTATGTGTATCTAAGTTTTGGTGACAAGATTGATGCATGAAGGGTGTTTGATGGAATGACAAGAGTGATATAGTTATTTGGATCACGACGATTAGCAACTATGCGATGTTGCGGTTAGTTGAGGAGGCAATAGAGGTATTTGATGAAATGTCCAAGAGAAGTTTGATTTTGTGGAATGTGATGATTGAGGGTTATGTGCATGTAGAACGTCCGAGAGGGAGCGGATAAATTGTGTTCTGATTGTACATATTGTACGTCTTTGTAAGAGGTTGATATTGTAGCGATGTAATTAGAGTTTTATTTTCAATTTCTTGAATAAATGGTTGATACTATTGTTATTCTTAGAGCAAAGTGTTGCACTTTATAGCCAGTAATTTTTTGATTAATGAAAATGGATGATCATGTACATATATAGTTGTTTGTTTAATTCTTTATAACTTTCAGTCACACTCCCATTTATACAATGTCTGAGCAAAGTGTAGCATTTTATCTGAAAGTGTAGCACCTTATTTGCAAAGTGTCGCTCCTTATACAATTGTATAGCTCTTTGTAGTAGAAGTGTAGCTCGTTATAGATAAAGTATAGCTCTTTATAGTCTCTGAAAATGTTGAAAATAAACCGATCAGTAATTTTTTTTATCAATGAAAATGGGTGTCGATGTATATAGTTGTTTGTTGAATTCTTTATAACTTTCAGTTGCACTCCCATTTATACAATGTCTGAGCAAAGTGTAGCATTTTATCTGAAAGTGTAGCACCTTATTTGCAAAGTGTCGTTCCTTATACAATTGTATAACTCTTTGTAGTAGAAGTGTAGCTCGTTATAGATAAAGTATAGCTCTTTAAAGTCTCTGAGCAAAGTATAGCTCTCATTTATCAATGAAAATGGGTGTCGATGTATATAGTTGTTTGTTCAATTCTTTATAACTTTCAATTGCACTCTCATTTATAGAACGTCTGAGCAAAGTATAGCAAGCATAGTACCTTATTTGCAAAGTGTAGCTCCTTATATAATTGTATAGCTCTTTATAGCAAAAGTGTAGCTCATTATTGCTAAAGTATAGCTCTCCATTTTCTCTAAAAATACAGATAATAAATCGAGTTACTACTTTTTTATCAATAAAAATGGATGATCATATATATAGTTGTTTGTTCGATTCTTTATAACTTTCAATTGCACTCTCGTTTATAAAATGTCTAAGCAAAGCGTAGCAGTTTATGTGAAAGTATATCACATTATTTATAAAGTGTAGGTCCTTATATAATTGTATAGCTCTTTGTAGCAATAGTGTAGCACGTTATAGATAAAGTATAGATCTTTGTAGTCTCTGAAAATGCAAAAAATAAATCAAGTCGGTAATTTTTTTATCAGTGAAAATGGGTGACCATGTATATAGTTATTTGTTCAATTCTTTATAACTTTCAGTTGCACTTTCGTTTATAAAATATCTGAGCAAAGATTAGCACTTTATGTGAAAGCATATCACCTTATTTGTAAAATGTAGGTCCTTATATAATAGTATAGCTCTTTGTAGCAAAAGTGTAACACGTTATAGATAAAGTATAGATCTTTATAGTCTCTAAAAATGCAAAAAATAAACCAAGTCGGTATTTTTTATTAGTGAAAATGGGTGACCATGTATATAGTTATTTGTTCAATTCTTTATAACTTTCAATTGCACTCTCGTTTATAAAATGTATGAGTAAAACGTAGCACTTTATGCAAAAGCATATCCAAAATTGTAGCTCCTTATACAATTGTATAACTCATTATCATAAAAGTGTAATTCATTATAGATAAAATATAACTCTTTATTGTCTCTCAAAATGAAGATAATAAATCGAGCAGTAATTTTTGATCAATAAAAATGGGTGACCAAGTATATAGATGTTTGTTCAATTTTTTAAAACTTTCAGTTGCACTCTCATTTATATAATGTCTGAGCAAAGTGTGCAAAAGTGTAGCATCTTATTTCAAATTATAGAGCCTTATACAATTGTATAGCTCTTTATAGCAGAAGTATAGCTCATTATTGCTAAAGCATAACTCTTTATTGTCTTTAGAAATACAGATAATATATCGAGTCAGTAATCTTTTTTATCAATGAAAATGGGTGCCATATATAGTGCGTTGTTTGTTCAATTTTTTATAACCGATAAGTCCACTCTTATTTATACAATGTCTGAGCAAAGTATAGCACTATATGCCAAAATGTAGTACCTTATTTGTAAAGTGTAGCTCGTTGTTCAATTGTATAATTCTTTAATGAAAAAGTATATCTCTTTATTGCAAAGTATAGCTCTTTATTGAAAAAGCTTTATTACAAGGTATAGCTCTTTATTTGAAAAGTATAGCTCTATATTTTTCATATAAAAATCTATACATTTTCTATAAAAAAACTAATTTGTGTCAATAAAGAGCTACATTTTACATTAGAGAGTTATACTATTCATACAAGGAGCTGCAATACATTATAAGAGTTGCAATATATCATAAGAGCTATGGCTCTTTCAGAATAAAATATTGCTCCTTATGAGTTCTATATCATTCACAGACACCATCAGTGATGGACGACTTGGTATGTAATCTTTTCAAAAAATACAAATCAATTAAAAATCTTTTTAAAGCATTTAATCAAATATGTAGTACGCAACAAACAAGTTCTATTTAATACACATAATATCCTACAAAATATTACAAATCAACTAAAAATCTTTTTGAAGCATTTCATCAAACACAATATACATCAAACTTTACCTATATATTTTCATATTCTGAGCCTTAAATCCAAAGTCTAATTTAGTCCAACATAAAAGTAATCTTGTGACTGTAGGCAAATGTAGTAGAGCTGATCTTTAGGCGAGGACCTTGTTGAATGGTTGAAGTTAAGACAGAGGATGGGAGCAAGTTGGTCGAAACACTCAGTAGTCGATAGTCGATGATGAGCTTGAATTGTTTGAGCTTGTTGGCCAAGGAGTGGATGGACAATTTTTAGACTTAATGTCGTTGTTTTCGTCAAAAGTCGTTTCCATTGATGATTTCATTAAACTTCAGTCATTTACAATGAAATACAATGAAAAATGAGAAAATTATAACTTTCGAGAAAATAACATAAAAAATCGTTTATCGACTTTTGTTTTGTGGGACTTTGCCTGTGCCGGGAGTGCTTTGGCTCGTGGACCACCAATTCACAGATCGTGAAAGAGGTTTGGAGGGTCCTTTTTTGTTTATCGAAGTAGGAATCTGAAGCGAATATCTTATCGATGTAAGATGTTCACTCTTCCAAAGATCAAGTCAAAGCTTAGATCTCTAGGAATCACTGAGAGTTATCTATGAAAGATGAAGACTCTTTCTCTCTTACTCAAAATCACCAAAAGCTCAAGTCTCTATGCTCCAATCTACTCTCTGTCCTTTGTTTCGTGTCTAGAGAGGTATTTATAGGGATAGGAGTGCACAACAGCGGAAATGGAGGTGAAATAACTGATCGAGTGTATGCTCTTTGGGCGCGTCAGTCTACGCTACCGCGGCTAGTGGCGCGTCAGTGTAGGCTGGCGCGGCCAAAGAGACGGTTTCTGCCATGTTCCAACATGTTTAAAACCGTTCTCCCACGACTTTTAACTATTTTTTTCGTGGTTTAACTGCTTATCCACGTCAGTACACGTTCTCTTTCTGATATGCCGCCACGTGGACCTTCAAAAGATGTTAAAAATTACCAACAATTTACATAAGAGGCTACTCTGCCGTTTGCGCGTCACCCTTTGCTGTCGCGCCTTTGGGGCGTCACCATGGACTGTCGCGCCTTAGGCATGTCACCATGGACTGTCACACCTTAGGCGCGTCACCATAGGCTGTCGCGCCTTAGACGCATCACCATGGGTTGTCGTGCTTATGTACGTCGCCTATCAGTGTATTTTGTCGTTGGTGTGTACATTGTTCTTTTATGTTGTTTCGCTTCTTTTGGATGATCCCCTCTGACTAAGATAATGACATTTATCGTCTTCTCTTTGTCTTGAGCAGTATTTGGATGTCCGTAAGTATTTTTTTAATGCCTACAGATACCCCCTTCAAAGTATCTCAGACTTGTTCTTTTATAGAGGAGTCTGGAACACTTTGGATAAGATAAGTTTTACTTAAAATCCCTTCAGTATTTAGTTGAGGAGATTACATAGAAGAACCTATGAACGGCTTCAATTCTTGACTTCTTCATCTTTTAGTCTACTCAGTGCTTTGTAGAATAGCTAAAATTCTTCCGGTGCTGTGTTTATCGCTTGACCATTGTCGAAGTCCATAATTAGAGCTGGTGTTGAAGAACAGAGGAATAGTTTATACTCATATACCTTATTGGAGTGTCCGAGAAATAGTTTAACCTCGTATACCCCTTAGGAGGTTCAGGGAGATGCAGTTTATACTCATATACTCATCGGATTTTTCGGGCATACATTCCAAATACAATGGGAAGTATACATATGCGAATACACTTGGAATCACTGTGTGCATGTGATGCTTTTGCGCGTCAGTGTCTGCTGTCGCACTAGTGCGCGTCATTGTCGACTGACGCGCTGATACGCGTCAGCGTAGACTGACGTTCTAATGCGCGTCAGCATCGACTGCCGCGCGCAGAGGCGGCCCAATGAGTTTATAAATCAAGTGTTGGGCCTTTTCGGGGTACTTCTCCCCGCTTCTCTGAGTTCGAAACTGTAGGCATCGAAAATTGCCGATAAGTCCCCGCACACAGCTCAATGTCAACGAGCGACGATTGAACGTCACTACCCGGCTCACAAGAATTCCAACGACGTCGGTAAACGCCTGAAGTGAACCGACGGACTACGTGAGCCGACAGAATCTCAGAATCACGGGGATACGGATTGACCGAAAACCCCGCGACCACCGCAATTGGGCCAACGCATGCCGTGTCCCGATCACCACACTGATAATCCAACCGATGGGATCTACAGAACTCCTCGACGGGCTTCTAACACAACCGGAACCAGTCAAACCCAAGGCCGGATAAAGACACTACAGCGAAGTCAATCAAAGAACACCGCGGAACATCTCGGATGACACGAAACACCCCGGGGGTGTCTCAGAAAACCCAAGACACCCCAAGGGTGTCTCGGAAAATCCAAGACACCCCTAGGGTGTCTCGGATTTTCTGAGACACCCAGGGGGTGTCCTTGTGATTCTTTGAGCCCCCTACCCTCCTTGTTTCCTATAAATAGGCCCCCTAGGCCTCCATTCTCTGGGCTCTTGATTTTGCTCTGGTTTAGCTTTGGGAGAAGAATTTCCGGTCTTGGGATTATCCTCGAGATCTGAAATTCTAGAGTCTGAAGCGGCGAAGCCCTGCTGGATTGAGGAGTCAGAGTTCTTCATCAAGGTTCATTCACCCCCCCTGATCCTTAGTATTGCCCATTAGCGGTGACTACTAAGAAGAGCTAGTGCCTCGTTTAACCGAGGTATAAGCTTTAAACTTCTAAGATCTCACGCGGATCAACGAAGTTCTGTTTCTATATCCTACGCGGATAGACGAAACTCTGCCGGATCTTATCGGCAAGGATCTTGAAGAGTTGGCGGTCCACGGACATCGACGTCCCCGTCACAGGCCAACAACCCACGCAAGCGAGACCGTACCAAACCGGGCTCTCGTGTTTATTTTCGTTTAAGTTGTAATCTTTTGTTTTCATTTAAACCCTGTTGTAACGCTCAAAGTTGTAACAGATCTCAAAAAAAGAGAACATCAATGAAAACAGCAACTTTTACCGGAAACAAGCTGGCGACCACAGTGGGAGCCGCCGACCTCGCTGCCGAGATCGGAGTGACGCAACCGGCCTTCAAGATCCGGGTGAATGAAGAGATCGAATACGAATTCGATCAGAAGAAGTTCGAAGAGTACCTCTCCTCCTCCTCCTCCAGATCTGCCTCTCCACACCGGCGCAGGAGGAATTCATCTCCAAAAAGGGCTCGCGGGATCTCCAACTCCTCAATTCAAGACCCCGCCGTCACTGCCACTACCCTTGCACCACACAACGGCCTTGCGTCGATCAGTGTGGTCAAGAACGTAGATCCAACCGCCACAAAGGCGATAGGTGATGCTGCCCCAACTCCATCAAAGAGAGCGCTCCAAAGGCGTCGTCAACGTCTCGCTCAACAGCTCGCCAAGGCTAAGGAGTCCAAAGATGGAGTGCGCTATGCAGAGGACTTGAAGTCGAGGCAGCGACAAGAGCAGCGGCAGGTAATCAACTTCCCCTCCAAATCAGGAGCGAATGAGTGGATCCGCGTCAAGAGGAACCGCTCCACGCTCGAGGAGCGAATCAAGAAGCGCCGTGCTCTGCTTGCACATGCCCGGCTCCTCCTAAAGAAGGCAGAGGAGATGCAGAAAGAATCGGCGGTCAAAACGCCATCCAAGAGCAAATCGGTGTGGGTGCCCAAGGCAAACCCAACACCTCAAACCAAGAAGGGCAAGATTATCGCCCAGAGTTCAACCAAATCAGAGCCTACTCCTCCTGTACCGGCACCCTCAACAGGGCCAGGTAAAAAAGGGGATCATTCAAGATCCCAGGTTCCTTTGACGAGTCGCCTCGGTCCCTTACCGGAGAATCGAGGCAGAATACCCGTCAAAGAACGGCTGGGACCATTGAAAGGTCCCCAAACTAAAACCCAGACTGGGGGTGGAATCAATCCCCCCAAGAATATTGACAAAGGGAAAGCCCCTATCACCGGCCACACTGAACTGCGAGCCGAACTGAAAGAGCCCGTTCAATTTCTACGCTCCCAAAAGCGTAAAGTTGAACGGGCCACTCTTGAAAAGTCTAACCAATTTTTGCATTCCCAAAGGGAAACACACTCGTCTGAAGATGAACGTGTTATACCGAGGGACATCCACCAGCACTCCGTAGGCTGCTCCAGCTATCAAGCTGATGAGCTGTACTACAGGGCTGGGGGTGTGGAAAAATCTCGAAAGAGATACATGCAGGAGTCCCACTGCCCGTGTGCCAACATTATCAAGGCAGTGTTGTCCGAATGTTGCTGTGATCAAACCCCAACAAGAATCTCGGTGTTCGAGAGACTCTCCAAGCCGAAGCGTTTCCACAAGAAGAAATCGCTCCGCCGAGAGGATGAATACTTGAAAGTGTCAGTCAACATGACCGGCAGAGGGGGATCAACACCACGTCTCAACCTGGACCAGCTTGCCGAGGCATCCCGATGCATGACGTGGCTGCGGTCGGGAACTGTCAAACGAAACACTTACCCAAGAGTACACAAGGGACTTTCCCTAGAAGAGGAGGAATCCGATGCTGATTCTGATACCTGCTCCGCCGTCGCATCCGATGATACGGCTTCGAGTGTGGGCCAATCTTATGAATCGCTCATGATCAGCGCTGAGCAAATGTCGAAAATACTTGAAGAAGCCCTGGCCAAGCAAAAGGAGAGCTTCAAATTTGAAATGGAGATGGCCATGCAGCGGATGAGGGAGATGCACGATCAACAGATCGCGGCGATGACGGTTCACCAAGGAGAACCGAGTCAACGCAATCCAGAGGAGCATGAACGGGAGGCGGATAATGTCAACATTCCTCCCGTCAATACCAACACTGGGGGTGGTCCCGCAGAAGAAAATGCAAAAGAGGACCACGCCGCCTCTCCCAGAAGCCACTCGAAGACCGAGACGAGTGAGGACAGGAAGATGAAAGACCTGGAGAGCAAGATCAATGCATTGATGAATGCTCAGGAGGTAAAAAGATCCGGTATACCCTGCCCATATCCAAGGGAGTGGGAATCGATCCCATATCCGGCAAAGTTTAATTTAATTAACTTTACGCCGTTTGATGGGAAGGGTTCCCCTACCCAGCATTTAATATACTTCAAGTCTCATTTAGGAATCATTTCCGGAAATGAGCCCCTCATGGTGCGGTCATTCGTCGGCACTCTTCGCGAAGCTGCCTTCGATTGGTACCGCCGTCTCAAGCCTGGAAGTATCAATGGCTGGGATGACATGGAGGACATGTTCCTAACAAACTTCTTTGATGATGACACCGAGGTTTCAATCGGCACGCTGTTCGATGAAAAACAAAAGAACGGCGAGACGGTTGAAAACTTCGTGAAGAGATTCCGCAACAAAGCTATGAACTGCAGGGATCCGGTCAGCGAGGATTTCATCCTCGAGACTTGCCACAACAACCTTACGCTCGACATCCTTGAAGCCATGGGAATGGCGCCATCTAAAACCTGGAAGGATTTGAAGATGCGTGGAGAGCGAGCTGAACGATTCCTCAAGAGGAAGAAAGCGGAGAGAGGGCAAATTCCCAACAATGCCCCGCAACCAAATTTTACCCCCAAGGGTAAAGGGAAGGCGCATGCGAATGCGGTGGTCGCAAATCAAGTCTTTGAAGTGCAAGCACAGCCGCAACAGCCGCAACAGCCACAGCAGCCGCAGCAGCAGCAACAGAGGGCTCCTCAACAACCGAGATGGCAACAACAGCCCCAGAAGCAGAAGGTTGGGGAGCCGAGGTTCCCGAAAGTCTACTCATTCAAAGAGGATGAAATCCCGGGTATTTTCAAATACCTCGTGGAGAACAACAAGATCAAACTGCCGCCAATTCAGGATCAGGAAGATGCCAAGAGGGTCAACGATCCGAAATATTGCGCATTCCACCGAGCAGTGCACCATCCTACCAAGGTGTGCTACGCTCTCAAGGATAAGATTCAGGCCCTGATCGATGTTGGGGTCATCACTATGAAACAGCCCAAGGAGAAGAAGGTGGGTGCAAATACCGTGTCCATTAGCTTTGGATCCGTACCCTCGAGTTGGTTCCAACACGAGTCGGTGATTAAGGCGGCGGTGAAGACAGTGAACGATGATCCACACCAGCAGCGCCAGAAAGGGCTTGTGCCACACACAGCCCCAAATGGCGAAATTTTGTGGGTTCATCCGGACTTGATCACAGATGAACAGTGGGCCGGGACCTCTTCCACAAAGAACAAGAAGAAATCGAAGAGGAAGGGCAAATCTTGTTATGGGGCCTCTGCTATACCGGGGGTGGATGATGACAAAATTCCAACCTTCCCACTTTCTGAGGATGAGCAAGAAGCCTTTGCAACCAGAAGCGGGAACGAGTACCATTTCAAGTATCCAGATGCCACTGAGCAATTGGGTACCAAAACCCTACCTTCCAAGACGCTGGCAGAGTTGGGAATTTCAGCAATTCCCCCAACACCTGCGGTGGCGACGGAGAGAATCCCACAGAAGGATAAGGGAAAAGAGCCCGTACGTCAAGAAGCTCAGAACCCGAGGCCGTCTCGATTTAATAATCCAATTGGACGAGACAAACCGGGGAATGCAAGCTCTCAGCCCCATTTCGACATTATGGCGCAATTGGCTAACATCCCGGCCAGGATAACTCTGTATGAGTTGCTGCGGTTGTCGAAGGATACACGGAAGGCACTACAAGAAGCCTTAAATGATTCCGAAACCTTCTTGACTCGGATCAAACCATCTTCCGAAGAACCGGAGTCGTCAGCTCAGCATTGCAATCTGGCGGCACATCACTTCCCCTGCATCTCTTTCACCAAAGAAGACATGCAGACAAAGAACTCCAATCATGATAGGCCCTTGTACTTCACCGGGCACATTGGTTCCAGCGTTGTCAACCGGATCCAAGTCGATCCGGGTTCCGCTGTGAGCATCATGCCATTCCGATTGATGCATCATCTCGGAATCCCGACTAGCAAATTAGCGTCCACTGGCACGACGATCTACGGATTCAACACCAGCGGGTCTAGGCCCTTGGGGAAGATCCGAATTAAGTGCCAGATCGGGGATTTGAAGTCGGAGGTCACATGCTATGTGATTGACGCGGAAACGTCCTATAATTTACTGTTGGGTCGGCCTTGGATCCACGGTAACCTTATAGTCCCGTCAACGCTGCATCAGTGCTTCAAATATGTGGGCACAGATAATGAAGTCAAGACGGTGGTCGCGGATAAGCAACCGTTCAAGGGATTGGAGAATTACTTCACCGATTCCCTTTTATACGGCGCTGAATCCGATACTGAACCATCGGCCCAAGGAACGGACAGCGGTGATGAAGCTGATACCGAACCAGGGCTTGATTACGATGGCGGTTTTGTTTTAAACGACATTGTACCCATTGTAATCAATCTTGACGATGATGAATCGTCGGAAGATAGTTGTAATTGGCAACTTGCCGAAGAACTATCAATAAATGATGATTTAGAGTACTCGACGGGTCTTGATAATATCACCAACGAACTCTATGCTAACCCTGATTTATATATGCCTCTTCAATCATTTTGTTTGACGAAGAAGCAGGTACGCGACCCCTGCGGAACAACACTCATCATCCCCGCAGGGATCGGGGGTGGAAAGGAAGTCGTCTACGGCAAAGGAAGAGCATCTCCGATACCCAACCACTTCTTGGAAGAGGAGGATGACGACGATAAACCAGCCCGCCATCTATCCAAATACGATGCGAAAGCGCGTAACATGATGGAAATGCATGGCTATGACTTCAAGATCGGAGAGGGTCTTTTCTTTGGTCGAGGTCCACGGGTTCCACCCCGGATGGCCTATGTACCGAAGGGAAAACCCGATAATTACTACCGCCACAAAAGAGGGCTAGGCTACGTCTCGTCAGATGATGAGTGTGGCTGGCAAATCATCGACCAAATCGCTAACAAGACCAGGAAGGGATATTCCTCCGACTCTTCGGGTTGGGATTCCGACACTAGTCTTGGCGAAGTGTTTAAGAAGCTAATGTCGAACATGGTCACGGTTGATCCAACGACAATGGAAGAAGATGATGAGATGCCGACATGGGAAGACCCGTGGGTTCATCACTTAAGCATGCAGTATGGAGACCGGTTCGAGCAGAGAGAGAGCCTCCTACCGAAGACCCAGTCGTTCAGGTGAATATGGGCACCGAGGAGAATCCAAAGCCAATATTCATCAGCGATAGCCTCCTACCTGAAGAGAAGGAGGAGTTGATTTCTCTTATCCGGGAGTACATCGACGTGTTCGCCTGGAATTATGAAGACATGCCAGGTCTCGACCCAAACGTAGCAGTGCATCGTCTCAACATTAAGCCAGAGGTCAAACCAGTCAAACAACAACAACGACGGTTTCGTCCGCAAATGATGGAAGCAATCGAAACTGAAGTCAAAAAGCTCGTTGATTCGGGATTTATCCGAGAGGAACAACATCCCGAATGGCTTGCCAACATTGTCCCGGTCCTAAAGAAGAACGGGAAGATCCGGATATGCATTGACTTCAGGGACCTCAATGCTGCTTGCCCAAAAGATGACTTTCCTCTCCCTATCACGGATGTTATCATCGACAACACGTGTGGGTTCGAGAGGATGTCCTTCATGGATGGTTTCTCTGGTTACAATCAGATAAAGATGCATCCAGATGATGAGAAGCACACCGCATTTAGAACACCTCTTGGCGTATTCTGCTACACAGTCATGCCCTTCGGCTTGAAGAATGCAGGTGCTACATATCAGCGAGCTATGTCAAAGATCTTTCAGGAACATCTCCGAAAGACCGTCGAATGCTACGTGGACGATCTGGTCGTGAAAAGTCGTGATAAGAAAGATCACATCAAAGACTTGAAGACCATGTTCGATTTGATGCGGGCCCATCAGTTGAAAATGAACCCTACCAAGTCTTTCCTCGGAATGGCTAGTGGAAAATTCCTGGGGTTCGTCGTCACCACCAAAGGTATTCATATTGATCCGGATAAAGTAAAGGCGATCAATGAATTGCAACCTCCGAGGAACCTTAAGGAGCTCAGAGGACTACAAGGGCGATTAGCATATATCCGTCGGTTTATCTCAAACCTTTCGGGGAAATGCCAACCGTTCTCCAGGCTCACAAAGAAGGGCGTGTCATTCGTATGGGACGAAGCCTGTCAAAAGGCGTTCGAGAGTATCAAAGAATATCTCTCGAAACCTCCCGTACTCGTCGCACCGAAATCGGGCAAACCGTTCTTGATTTATGTCAAGGCGACGAGCCACTCATTAAGTGCATTGCTTGCACAAGATGACGATAACGGTCACGAGCAAGCAGTATATTATTTAAGCCGAACCATGGTAGGCGCAGAATCTCGATATCCCATGATTGAGAGGGAATGCCTAGCCTTAGTGTTCGCCATCCAGAAAATGCGGCATTACTTGGTTGGACAGACCATCTACGTCATCTCCAAAGTTAACCCGGTCCGAGTATTCATGACTCAACCGGCTTCCATGAGCTGGCGATTAGCAAAGTGGGCTTTACTCTTGTCCCAATACGATCTGCACTTCAAGCAGCAGAAGTCAGTAAAAGGGCAAGCTATCTGTGATCTTTTGGCAGCTAATCCAACTACGGACGCCGCCGAGGTATATGACGATTTACCTGATGAAACCCACGAAGTCAACGCAACTTCGCACCAACAAGTGTGGCGTTTGTACTTCGACGGCGCTTCACGAGCAGCTAATGCCGCAGGTACTCCTGGATGTTCTAAAGTCTCCTCCGGAGTTGGAGTGGTCTTAGTTTCCCCGGGAAAACATGTGATGCCTCGAGCCTACTCATTAACTGAGCCGTGCTCGAATAACGTGGCAGAGTATAACGCACTGATTATAGGACTCAACTTTGCCAAAGAGCTGGGGGTTGAGTATCTCGAAGCTTTCGGTGATTCTCAACTGATAGTCAAACAGGTCCAAGGGGAATATGAAGTCCGAAGTCAGGATTTGCTACCATACCACAAGATGGCGGTAGAACTGGCAGAATCATTTGAAGGATTCTTCATCGAGCACGTACCACGGTTGCAGAACACCTATGCAGATGCATTGGCAGCTTTAGCTGTATCTTTGGCACAGCCTCCCGGAACAGAGCAATTTGTTACGGTAAGAACGCACCAACTTTTAGTGCCGCTTTATG
>BQKN01047341.1:0-12898 GCA_022839385.1 Asparagus kiusianus | reverse complement strand
CTGACGAACTTGGGGCACTGTGCCTCCTTACCTTGCATCATGGGAGGCAGAGAAGGTTTGTCCCTGGAAACCTGGCTTTCGGCTTACGTAGGCGGACGTGGCTCCCTGCAAGTGGCTTCGGCACACGAGGGCGGATTTGAGTATCTTCCTTGCGGGCGGATTCATGCGATTTGGAGTATGCGGCCAACGTGGGGTAGTCGCGTGCCAGCGAATCCGCTTAGTGGCTTAAGAGGGGGTGGTCCTGTTCTGTGGGCGAATTCGTTCACTTAATCCGCCGTGGTAATTTTTACCGTCTACAAGCCCTCTAGGGGGGTGTCCCTTCCATCTGTAGGAGATGTGTCATCAAACTAGATGAGTCTGAGTTAGACATCGAGTTGATCGTGTTGTCGATGTCAAATTTTTAGTACGGATTGGTTATCTTCCTACCATGATAGTATTGACTGCTTTGCGTAGACGGTCAATTTGCGAGCGTCCGATGGGTCCGAGATGATTGTAGCAACCTCCCAGGGCAACCGTTTTGCGGAGTCATTTCTAGCGTACATCGAGGAGGTGATGCGATAGGATCAGGGTATTGATTTATTGGAGACTAGAGTTGTCTTAGAGTATCAGGATGTCTTTCAGGACATACCTGGATTACCTCCTATGTGAGAGGTTGAATTCTGTATTGAGTTGCAGCCAGGCACATCCCTGATATCCCGCGCACCCTATCGCATGGCACCAGCTGAGATGAGGGAGCTTCAGACCCAGTTGGATGAGTTGTTAGCTCAAGGTTTTATTCATCGGAGTCATTCTCCATGGGGAGTATCAGTTCTCTTCGTGAAGAAGAAGGACGGCAGTATGCGTTTGTGTATTGATTATAAAGAGTTGAACAAGGTCACTATCCGGAATAGGTACTTATTACCTAGGATTTATGACTTGTTCGATCAGCTGCGCGAAGCGTATGTTTCTCGAAGGCTGATCTTCGTTTTGGGTTATTGTAGTTGCGAGTTCGGGAGAGGGATTTTCCTAAAGCCGTGTTTTCCTGATTCGATATGAATCTTTTAAGTTTCTGGTCATACCATTTGGGTTGACCAATGCACCCGCTGTATTCATGGATTTGATGAACCGGGTTTTCCTTCCCTTCTTGGATCAGTTCGTGATAGTTTTTTATCGACGACATCCTCATTTATTCGAGATCGGAGGTAGAGCACGAGCAGCATCTCCGGTTAGCTTTGCAGACTCTACAGGAGCATCAGTTATATGTCAAGTTTAGCGAATGTGAGTTTTGACTTTTAGAAATTAGATTTCTCGGTCACGTCATCAGCAGAAAGGGCATAGCAATAGATCCGGCTAAGATTTCAGTAGTTCTTGATTTGGAATCCGCCGAAGACGGAGATAGAGATTCATAGCTTTTTGGGTTTGGCCGGCTATTATTGGAAGTTTATCTAGGACTTCTCGAAGATTTCGACACCACTTACACGCCTTACGAAGAAGGGTGTATAGTTCATTTGGAGCATGGAGTACCAGAAAGCCTTTGATTCCTTGAAGGCTAAATTGTCTACAGCGCCGGTTTTAACTATTCCGAGCAACGATAGGACATTTATGGTCTATACAAATACATCATTGGCAGAGTTAGGAGACGTTTTGATGCAGACTCAGAGAGTAGTAACATATGTCTCGTAGCAATTGAGAGTACATGAGCAGATCTATTTTCACTTATGACTTGGAGTTAGCAGCAGTGGTATTTGCACTGAAGCCATGGAGACTTTACTTATATGAAGTACAACTTGAATTATTCACAGACATCAGAGTCTTAAGTATCTTTTCTCTCAGAATGAACTCAACCAGAGACAAAGGAGGTGAATTTAGTTTATCAAGGACTACGAGTCCGCGATTCAGTATCATCTGGGAAAGGAAAATGTCGTAGCAGATGACTTGAGTAAGAAACGTCAACATCGAGTTTCGGCTTAGAGGTGCTCGTTGTATTGAGATATTCTCACCCTTAGCCAGTGTGATTTTAGACATGAGATTGGTAGAACCAGTGCATTGTAGGGAGCTGTGTCAGTGCAGCCAGCTTGGAGTGTCAGAGTTGTCAGAACTCAGTTAGAAAACTATTAAATTCAGATCCAAAAGGAGGAAATTTACAAAGAGCTTAAGACTGATTGGACCGTTGGAGCAGATGAAAGCCTACAGATGAAGGACAAGTTGGTTATGCCAGCTAATGCAGAGCTTAAAAGGGAGTCGCTAGATGAAGCACATCATACTCGGTACACAATGCATCCAGAGACCCCTAAGATGTAAAAGGACCGAAAGAGACAATCTTGGATGGAGTGATATGCGTAGGAAGATTTCAGAGTATATAGCTAAGTACCTTACCTGTCAGTGAGTAAAGGCAGAACATCAGAGACCGACAGGAACACATCAGCCTTTACCCATTTCGGAGTAGAAGTGGGCAGACATTTTTATGGACTTTATTGTAGGGTTATCGAAGTCGAAGAAAGATAATGATTCAGTTTGGGGTGATAGTTGATAGACTGATAAAGTCAGCACATTTTATTCCAGGGAGGATATTTATTCAGGAGACTATTCAACTTCATGGAGTTCCAGATACGACAGTATCAAATTGAGACGGATTGTCAGACGGAGAGAGTAAATCAGATGTTGGAAAACAAATTGCAGGCTTATGTTATTTGATTTTCAAGGTAGTTGGGAGGACCACATCCCATTAATCGAATTCGTTTATAATAATAGCTACCAAGCGACTATTGGGATGGCACCGTATGAAGCATTGTACGGTGATACGAGTTGCCGTGCGAGCACCCTTTGATCGCGGAATTACCAAAAGGTGGGTTGAGAAGAGGATGACCAAAACATAAGAACAATTCAGTATGGCGAAGGAAATTACCTTCTCTAGATTATGAGTATGAAAAGATTACAATCCCTCTCTCATAATCTCACTAGAATCGAGAACAACCTCTCAACTCTCTCTCTAAACCCTAATACAATTATTAGAATTTCTCTCTTCCTAAGGTCCCCCCTTTTGAAACCCTACAATAACCTATTTATATCAGGTACAACGTGGGTGGCAATCTTATAAATAAACAATCCCAAAAGAAAGAGGAGTCCCTGTCAGAACAGAATCCAAAACGAAACAAGAAACCCTGAATTCACGATCCGGTCGACCGCCAAGCATGGTCCGGTCGACCGGCCAGATAACTTTCTGTTCCCTATGCCCTGCAGGGTTATCCGGTCGACCGGCATGTGTGCCGCGGTCGACCGGACAGAGAAATGCCAGTTTACCCTGTTCTTCTGCGTTTCGCTTCTTCCGACTTCTTTCGCCGTCTTCTTTGGCTCCAACCACGACTCTATTCTCAAGATACTATGAGAATCATCTATCCTCAAGCTCCCATGAGGATCACTAAGCTCCCGAGACAGGGAAGAAGATACACCCGTATCATGAGTCCCCCCTTTAGGAACTAGAAGTCCCGTTCAAGTTAGAACTGAAGCTGAGGAAACTCGCGAGCCCCTCCTCCTTTTCTGAACCACCTGGCCTTGCTAGGAATCCGATCTTGACGTCCGATCGGAAATAACTCATTCATCCCGCGTCTCGTCGTAGTCACTTTTTGCTCCAAGTTGCAATCTTTCATCGATGGCTTTTCTGGAAGTCTAATGCACAGCGAGACAAACTTCTTGCTTGCATTCACTAACCTCTTCGCTCGTGTCACCGTCCCCAAGCTTGTCTCCCTCGGAAGAGATGCCGAACGAAATATGAACTTTTCACCACCCTTAGGGAATGTATACTTCTGAGCCCGCCTCTCGTAGATCACATATCTATCTCATAAGTACGGATTACCCAGTATAATCTGACAAACATCCAATGGAACTACGTCGCATGTGACCTCGTCAATATACGACTCATGGAGCGCAAATCTTACAGTGTATTGATCAACTACACTTAGCTTCTCCTCCTTCTAAATCCATCCCAATGGATAGGGCTTCGGATGCTTGACTGTCTTCAGACCCAGCTTCTGAACCAAGGCTTCGGATATTAAATTCTTCTCGCTGCCCGAATCAACTATGGCATCAACCAAACTGGTCTTTACTTGCAACTTAAGTACAAAGAGCTGCTCCCTTGGGTCGTCATCTTCTTTAGTGGCCTGCTTCCCTGCCATAAGGTTGAGACTGCTATTGGGTTCCGTTATCCTCGGGACTTCTTTCGAACCTTGAGCTATCACGTACGCCTTTTTCTCCTCCTTCTTCTTCAACCCTCTTGGCTTGAGATGATGATACTTCTCCCAGCACCGATCAGCTATGTGCCCTGTCTTCTCGCAATGACCACAAACCAGTCCTGTTTTCCCTGGATCACCCTTCTTCTTCTCCTCCTTAAACTAAGAACCACTAGACTCGCCTCCAACTTGCTTTGCATCCCCCTTTGCTTCGTTGCTCTTCTTTTGCTTGCCCTCAATGGTAATGGCCTTCACGCTCGCCTCTGCAATAGTCTCGACCGTGAATAACCTCATCTCCTTTCGGATGTAATCGCTCAATCCCGTCATATACTTCATGAACACGGAATATTCCTCTGTTGCAACGTTAAGAACCATTACCTGCTGCTGGAACTCCGTAGTGTATTCTTGAATGGGTTGATTGACCTTTTGGCACAAGCCATACCACTTGTACCAACGCTCCTCAAGGAATCCCACCGGATAGAACTATTTCCTAAGTAGCTCCTTGAACTTGTTCCACGACACCGCCTTCTTCTCCTGCTTGCAATAAAATTTCCACCACATCAACGCGTGTCCTGAAAGCTTCAAAGTCGCGAACACAATCTTCTCTTTTGACGAATAGCCATAAAGAGTAAAATACGTCGCCATCCGCTCGATCCAGTCATCAAGCCTCTCGACGTCAACACTCCCATCATAAATAGGAATTTCCACTCTAAAATCAATCTTTAGATTCTGGTAAGAATTCTTACCCCCTTGATGCGGTGCAGCCTTGACGGTCTCGTCCTCCTCGTCGGAGCCTGAAAGCTCGCTCTCTCCACCGGACTCTATAGGTTTCTTCTTAGACCTAGAAGAAGATTCCCCCTTTTCGTTCCCTCCTTGGATGAGACCGACGAGTTTTGTGAGCGTCGACCCTATCATCTCGATCTGCTTCTCTAATGCATCAATCCTTGCTGAATTATCTCATTCAACCATCTTCTCCTTCCTTAAATCCTATACTCCTTCTAATGAAATAAGGATCTCGCCAAGCTTCTTGTATTAGGACCGAGTAAGGACCATACACAGGATGCCCCTTCACCGGATCTGATGCTCTGATACCAACTTGATACGAGTTGCTGTGCGAGCACCCTTTGGTCGCGGAATTACCAAAAGGTGGGTTGAGAAGAGGATGACAAAAACACAAGAATAATTCAGTATGGCGAAGGAAATTACATTCTCTAGATTATGAGTATGAAAAGATTACAATCCCTCTCTCACAATATCACTAGAATCGAGAACAACCTCTCAACTCTCTCTCTAAACCCTAATATAATTATTAGAATTTCTCTCTCCCTAAGGTCCCCCCTTTTGAAACCCTACAATAACCTATTTATATCAGGTACAACGTGGGTGGCAATCTTGTAAATAAACAAGCCCAAAAGAAAGAGGAGTCCCTGTGCCCTGCAGGGTTGTCCGCCAAGCATGGTCCGGTCGACTGGCCAAAGAACTTTCTGTTCCCTGTGCCCTGTAGGGTTGTCCGGTTGACCGGCATGTGTACCGCGATCGACCGGACAGAGAAGTGCCAGTTACCCTATTCTTCTGCATTTCGCTTCTTCCGACTTCTTTCGCCATCTTCTTTGGCTCCAACCACGACTCTATTCTCAAGATACCATGAGAATCATCTATCCTCAAGCTCCCATGAGGATCACTAAGCTCCCGAGACAGGGAAGAAGATACACCCATATCATGAGGCCTTGTAGATTACCTATTTGTTGGGCAGAACCAGAGGACAGCCTATTGCTTGGACCAGAACTTGTGAGGCAAACTACGGAGAAGGTAGCAGTCATTCGAGAGCGCATTCTTGCAGCACAGAGTCGTCAGAATAGTTATGCAGATCATAGGCGACGACTGTTAGAGTACCAAGTTGGGGACTATGTGTTATTGAAAATATCACCAATGAAGGGAGTTCAGCGTTTTGGCAAACGAGGAAAACTTGCCCCGAGGTATATTGGACCATTCCTGATTATTGAGCGCATTGGGGCTGTTTCATATCGGCTAGACCTACCAGCATTCATGTCGAGCATACACGATGTTTTTCATGTTTCGATGTTTAAGAAGCACCTACGCGACGAGGAGGAGAAGCGAGTAGTAGACGCACCAGAGATCGAGATTCAGGAGGATCTGACTACTATTGAAGTTCCTATATGTATTCTTGCCAAGGAGGATAAGAAGTTGAGAAACAAGGTGATACCTTTAGTTAAAGTTCAGTGGAATCAGAGAGGAGCTGATGAGACTTCTTAGTAACGCGAAGAGGATATACATCGCGACTATCCACACCTGTTTGAGCAGGTAAATTAAATTTAGTATGACTTGTTTATGATTTGTGGCTACCTGTATGGTAATGTTTATACTTAACGCTAAAATAATGGTATTAACACTTAACTCCTAAGTACTCGAAACGCATGATATATATATGAGGGGTTCCTTGTTTGGATTTTTCGCTCGATGTACTTGTTCCATTTAGTTAGGGGTTAAGTGGGGGTATTTGCATTTTAGACTGTTAAGTATAGACATTGAGGATGATTCTCGGGAGCGCGAAGATTATTTGTATGTAATTATTTGTATGGTTATATTTACATTTAACGCTAGAATGGAGGTATTGACACTTAACTTCTAATCATTTGGAACACATGGTATATATATGGGGGGTTCCTTGTCTGGATTTTTCGCCCGACGTACTAGTTCCGTTTAGTTAGGGGTTAAGTGAAAGTATTGGCATCTTAGATTGTTAAATGTAGATATTGCTATGTTTATATATGGAGACTAATGATGCGAGATATGTATGTGAGGGTTTCCTTGTCTAGATTATTCCCTCAACGTGCTTTTCTGGCATTATTAATCTCTAAGATACGAATGCGGAATTTTGGGGACGAAATTCTTTTAAGGGGGGAAGAATGTAAAACCCCGTAATTCTGAATGATTGTGAAATATAATAAAAAAATGTTATATCATGATAAATAACGTTTATTGATATTTGAGTATGCTAGAAATTGATTTGAGACGAATTCGATACATATATATGAATATATGAGTGCAAATGCACAAAACATGCACGAGAAAAATCTGGGAAAAATGATTAGTTAAGAGTTTTTAGATTTTACTCTATGATGCACTTAGAATCTGGGAAAACTCAAAAGACCAAAGTTGTAGGTCTTTTTAACATATTTCCATCAAATCTTTAATCACCTCATTCTGAGATCAGATGAGAAAGTTATGGCAAAAATACCGAAGGTCATTTTCCTAGTCAGATTAGGATTCCTGGTTCGGGTCAAACATGTTTATTTCGGGTTTGCATATATATAAACATGTGTTTTCACTAAAATTAACATCCTTACATCAAAGTTTCAAACCCTAGCATCCCCTCTTCCTCTCTCTGAATCCCTAGCCCTAAAGTTAAGAACTTTGAGAGCTTTGTGAAGCAAATATCGACACGAGGACGAGATCATCAACGTGTAGCAAGGGGAAAACGGCTTGGTTGCACTTTTTTTTGGTTGCTGGTTATTTTAGAGGCTTAGAACAATGTCTAAGGCAAGATTATCTTCACCCAAACCCTTCCCCATAGTTAAATAACTAGTTAGATGTTTAATATGATGTTGAATATGTGTTTTCATACTTGAATCTTAACATGATGTGATAAAATTTAAATTTTTGATGTTAAAACATAAACCAATGCTAGATTAGTAATTTTTAATCTTCACCCAAACCCTTCCCCATAGTTAGGATTTTTCATAATTTCATTTATATATGAGAAATTTAAGTGATGTACTAAATAAATATTTTCTGCAGAAAACTGCTGCAATTATATCATATTTAACTGAGATTTCGAAATAGAAAATAAACTCTAAATTTAACCAAACCAGTGCCAAATGAAAGATATATGTATCTAGTTTCTAAAACAGAAGATAAATCTTAAAAATCATTTGTATAGAGAAAGATATATCTTTTTACAAACAACATGTCCTGTAGAAAAATGGCTGCATATATATAATGTTTACCTAGAGATTTGGGATAACAAATAAACTCCAAACAGAACCAAACTTATGTCATATGAAAGATGTGTGAATCTAGTTTTCAAAATAGAAAACCATTTGTAAAAATAGTTTTCCTAGAGAAAGATATGCTTATTTTACTAACAGATGTCATGTCTGTTTTTCCTGCTCGTTTTGTGGAGCTGTGTAGCACCGTTTTGAGGTGCGTTCGCGGAGTTTTGAGCCGCTTGATGTTATACGTATAGTCATAAATATGTTATGTTATACATTTAAGAATCCCAAGGGGATTATGATAAATTTTGATTTGATCATATTAGAATTAGATATAATTCATATACATGTTGGATGTCGTTGATGAGCACAGCTTAGTACTATATGGGATAGTGCGTCGACACACCAGATATACACGGTTTATACATGAGGTAACTATCATCGATGAGCATAGCTCAGTATTATATGGGATAGTGCATCGACATGCCAGAGGTATAAGATTTATATGAGGTGGATATCGTTGATGAGCTCAGTTCAGTACTACATGAGGTGGTGCGTCGATATTCCACATGTACAGGCCATTGAGTCGCATTTTAGGAGGCTTGATCTAGTCGTCCATCCCACACTAGGGTGCGATGAGTCTCGTGAGCCGTATTTGTAGGATGCCTATTTGGTAGTCCGTCCCGCACTCATGTTATGCACTGAGATCGCGATGAGACTAATGAGCCGTGTGCACAGTTCAGGATACCTATAGGGTAGTCCGTCGCACTGAGACAATTACTTGATAGCCTAAGTATGACAGATACCGATTATAAATATGACCTATCAGTGAACTATATAACTGAGATACGTTACTTTTGAAAGTATACAAAATTATGTGTTGGTATTTTATTCTATCTCTCCAGTGATTATGGAAGATATTACAAATACGATGTGTTGATATCTTATTTCTTTTACTGTCTTTTTTTTCTTAGTTGGGATCAATGATTAGAGATTCACAATTTGAGACTTATGGTATATACATGAGGGTTTCCTTGTTTGGATTATTTCGCTCGACGTATCAGTCTCGTGTTATGGATCTCTAATTATTGGTTTCATTAGATTATTTATTCTTATTTCGGTATTAATATTTAGATGTTTACGATTCGGGACATATGGTATATACATGAGGGTTTCCTTGTTTGGATTATTTCGCTCGACGTACTACGTCTCGTTTTGTAGGTGTGTGAATATTAATTCCGTTAGATACGGGAAAAATAATATAGGTAGACTATGCTTAATAGATAGAGCCTCCACTCCATCCTAGCAGCCCTTCCCCTGGGGGCGGATGGGGGTAATCTTGCTGTAGCACTCTGACCCTCTTGTTGTTGTTTCTTTTTCTTTTAAAAACACCCTTTCAGGTAGCTCGGAGTTCCGGAGAGCCGCAGGATGACGGAGTTCTTGCATAGTCGCCGTCCCGAGAGATTTATTAGAGGCTCCATTGTAGTTTTAAATTTTATTTAGACTTAGAGTTTAGTTTCATTTTGTAAAGGCAATGTGCCTTAGTTCGACTTTCCGTTTTGATTCATGTTGAGACATCGTATGTTATTGCAGACTCCAAATATATTTCAGTTTATTTTCTGTTGAGATATGACCTTTATTTATGAGATATCATCTTCTTTATCATGTCTATTATTGTCGTTCTACTTCTTTGCCTGTTTTGTACCTACGCTTTTATTTGACCCCACTAGAGGATATTACTGTAATTGGTGAAACTTGTTGTTATACAATGTGGGTGCATGGTAGGTTTGACATCTCTAGGTTCACCATGGACTGCAGCCATGAGTGAAAACAGGGGCGTCACAAAGAGCAATGGGATATTTATACCCACTCAAAATATTAGCCAAAACCAACTTGAAAATATCAAAATAGTCCCAGAAAATCAAATCAGAATATAGCCGTTGAGAAAACAATGATGAGTTCGACGGTTGATCGTGGAAATCTCGCGGTCGACCACGAAGCACAAAAATACTGAAAAAGAACTTTAAAAGCTGGCGGCCGACCGCGACGGTCGACCGCGAAAGTCTCTGGATGGAGCCACGGTCGACCGTCACGATCGACCGCGAACAAATAAAAGCCATACTAAGAAAATTAACTGCTGGCGGTCGGCCGTGACGGTCGACCGTAAACTGATACATGGCAATATACAGGTTTTGGGCTGATTTCAAAAATATGTTAAAAATATCAAATCAATTCCAAAAATAGTAAAACTTTGGAGAAAGTTTCTAATTGATAAAATAAACATGTTTGAGAAGGAATTTTTGGAAAAGCAATTTTTGTTTGTGAAAACCCAGTGTTTTTGAAAAGAGTTCATAAAACCTGTTTTTCGCGAACATGAAAATTGAAATATAACTTGTAAACTTGTAAATATATATCATGCATACATTATATATATATATATATAATAAAGTATGAATGAGTTGTAAACATGAAATAAAAACTATTGTAACAAAGTTTGATGAAAAATCATTTATATGATAGAAAACGTCAAATTTGTGTTGTATTTACATATTGAGCTTAAATATAAACATACAATATATGTAAGCAAACTACTCTTATACCTAGGTGAATGCACACACATGAACTTGAATCTTTAACTCTTGATTGTCATGTGTTAAATTACCTGAAAAGAGAAAAACCAAACAACGGAAACTAGAAAACATATTAGCTATAAAATGTTTGACAAATCATCATCAAAACTATAGGGCCAACAAATATTGCCTTTGGGGGGGGGGGGGGGGGGGGATGTTGGATATTTATTAAGAAAAGACAATTTTACCTTTGTGTTTTAGTCCCACATCGAAAATTAAAAAAAAATTCTCTCTTCCTCAACCCTATAAATGCACACCCGTTATTCACATTCCACAAGTACAAGAAAAAAAAACTTTTTCTCCTCTCCTCCGTTTTTAAAAAAATTGTTTTTCCCTCCATAATTTTTGTTATTAATTTTATGGGCAATCTTCTTCATCTGAGCTGAAGCTCTGTACTCTCGCCCGAGTACGGAGGCCGGCCGTTTCCGGGGGCTTTTACCGCTAGGGGGAAGGGAACCATTTGTGCCAGGGCGATAGGCGGGTTCTCAATCTTCTAGGGCAATGATTGCACGACTGCTTCTCGTCAGGCCTGATTTTTCTAACTTATATTATTTATCTTTAGATTTAATTTCTTATTTAATTCGGATTTAATTTACAAGCTATAACATTTGTTTTGATAAATTTCCAGCAGTAGTCAGCATATGTGGCAGGCTGACCTTAGTAGCTGATCAGAAGTATCCTTGAAACTGTAGAAAATTTGATGAACCGAAGAAGGAAAATAATAGAGAAAGAGAGAAGAAGAGAAAGATGGAACCTGGAAGTGCCAGAATTGTGGACTAAACGATTATGAACAGAATTCTTCTATACATACTGATGCCAGCTACTGATTGCATGGGATAGTGATGAATCTGCCTCTTGATGTTATTTGAGTTGTTATCAGATTGGAACTCCATTTCTAGTTTACTCTTTTTTAGGACCACACGAGTTATTGGCAATATTGGTTTTATTTATGCCTTGCTGCTTGCCTCTTTGTTTCTACCTCTAAATTATTAATAATCATTATTTATATATTTTCTTTTGATACCCGTATTTGCATCTGCAAGATTAGCAGATCATGGCGTAAATTTTATGCAGTTCGATACAATTAGTATCTTTCAGCGTGACCAAAATCTGTTATCTTTGCACAAAATCAATTTTAACAACGCAAGCTTTTCGATGCTGAGAAAAGTATGTTCTTATATTAGTTCATCTGAAAATATATTTCTGACTTGTGCTTCACCTGCAGGATTGAATGACATTTTTACCACAAACATGCATAATATATTAGTTAGTGGTTAACATGCACATCACCATTGTGTTTCACATTTTCTCCTTTTGTTGTTCGTGAGATGAATACAATCCCTATCTCAAAGTCAATTCTATAATCGCCACTGTTTGATGCATGAGTATATCCAACAGTGCAATCCAAAATCTCCTTCATGTTCACATTGTCACTTAGATATTAACAATTTGATCAATTATTTTTAAGGCCTTTTTGAGCTAAGAGTTTTATTCCATATCCAATCCCACACTCGTCGTTAGGTAGAAAATCACCTATGCACACACGCTTACTTCGACTCACACATTAGAAGTGCTGGTAGGCAACTAGATTTGGAACTTTTTCTAATATGTTCTTTGCAGATTTTGAATGCATTTTTTTCGTTTTTGTTACAAGTTTCTTCAAATGTTTTTGTTATCATTTTATTTCTTAATTTATAGGTTACATTGCGGCGCTGGTCACATTAATACTTCTACTCCCAAAGAGTGCAAAGTGTGTATTTATGGAGAACGAAAGTGGTGGAGGTGGGGGTGTCCAAAAAGCACGCCGGCCCGGGCCTGGCCGGCTTGGGCCCGGCCGGAACCCAGCCGGGGGTCGGCCCAGAAACCCGAGCCAGACCCGGGTCCGGGCCGCCTCGACGGCCCCCGGCCCGGGCCCGGCCCGGCATAGTAATTTTTTAAAAAATTTTATATGTATTATATATGTGTATATATATGTAATATGTATATATATAATATGTATGTATATATAATATATATATTTATAATATATATATTTATAATATATATATAT
>BQKN01047336.1:0-15901 GCA_022839385.1 Asparagus kiusianus | reverse complement strand
CATTACCCAAGCAATCTTGATCTTCATTGTAGCTCAACTTGGTACACGTTGTGAATGAAGCTTGAACTTGATCTTTAACTTGAAGGTATGTTGTTTCACTCCACATTTCCGCCAACCTCCATTTGATATCGTCGTTAAAGCGCTATTCCATCCATCTTCCAACTACGTTGTTTGTCTATAATAAATAAGAAAACACAAATACTAGACAAACAATATTAGTGGTAAATTGTTTGTTAAACATCATCAAAACAAGAAGGCCAACAAAAAGAAATATAAAAGAGCGAACTTAAAAGAGACGATTATGATGAACACCTGTAATAGTTTAAAATTTTGGTTAATTTGTGGTAAACATAAACAACAGGAGAAGATAATAAAAGAGCGCGCGCACACGTCACAAAATTGAGGCAAGAGAAGCAATTCTCATTACTGTCACAAATCTGTAGAAATCCTATCAGAACCATCCATATACGAGTGGGACATACACCATGAACAGAACAAACATAATCTTCAAACTAACCTATAACCACCCGTGAATGATATAGTTTATTCTATAGGATGTTCTGATAGAATCTTTACTCTCACAAAATCAAACATGGTTATGGGAAACTGATTATTAATTGCACCTGAAGTAGAACCATCTAAAAAAGTGTTTTAACTACACAATCTTTTACTCTCAACAAGGAAAAACATATTAGCATGGCAATACACGATCATAGACTTGTGAATTATGTAATAATCATGGCGTATACACGTGAAATCTCATACATAGACTTGTGAATTATGTAATAATCACGGCGTATACACGTGAAATCTCATACATAGACAGGGAAAAAAAAACTATTTCCATTCATTTTCATAGCTAATCCAGTATTGGCTTCAATTCACACCTTCATTATCCTTTTCTTCTTTTAACATGAAATTGTCAGATAAGCCGGATCCAACAACAGCCCAAGATCAATCTAATATTGACTCAGATCCTAACTTTAACCAAGTGTCTGAACGTATGAGAGCAACATAACCATCCCCAATCTTTATAAATGCATTGCATTCACCAATATATCTGCATAATTTTCAATCCAATCTTCTTAGCAAATATGCAACCTGCACTTCCTTTGTCAGTGGCATAATCCACTTCCCATAGAGATCAGCTACTAACTTCGGCTTGATTTTATAGGCTGCAGAGTTCTCATTTTTCTGACTCTGATCACCAATTGTCACCTCCTGGCCATACGCTTTGGCCTTTGCCTCAACTCTCTGCGTAATTGCAGCTTCTACTGATTCATATGTTAGTAACCTCATGAGTTGATCGCCATCCTGTAGCCAAAGAATGAGGAAAGCTGATATTAGAATGATATGCAACAATGCGTATTGAGAGAAAAATGAAAGAAGAATTCATATACTTGTGCTCTTATTGCAGGTTGATAGACATCGGGGGCTTCTTGGAATTTTGCCTCTGCTACGAATTTGCCATAATGTATTCTCTTGGATAGAGCCTGCACATGGTACGGAGTTTGTGAATGGCAAAGTAAAGACGTTAAATCTTATTCCAAAAGATAACAAGAAGTGGAAAAAAAACTCAGCCAGGAGGTATCAGAGCAACCAAAAAATACACAGAAAAAGGAGGTCTAAAACTGTTGTAAAATGCACATGGCTCCATCACAGATTTTGTAGATTAGTAGCATATACAGACACATTATATTAAAAAAAAGGTTCCCCCTATACTATCGCCCAATTGCAGAAAGAAAACTATAGTTCTAATGTTACAGATCGACCCCTGAGTGAAGTTTTTTTGACTCTTTTACCCTCAAAAAGAGAAAATTGTTTTTTCGACTAATAGACCTTTTGATGGTAGAAGAGTAATAAAAAAACTCATTCAGGGGGTCTACCCGCAGCAATAGAACGACAGGAAGTCAATCATCAACTGGGCGCAATTTAACCCTATTGAGGAAAGAATGAGATAAGACTGCAGGATGCTATTTCTTTCCATGTTTCCCTTGTTATGGCAGACTGTGTCTTGAGATTGGATAAGTCTAAAATAACAATCATCGTAACAATAAGTTCATATTAACCAGTTCCTACAACTTATTAAGCTACTCGACTCTTATTGCTAAATTGTTTTTACTCCCCCCAAGAAGCATGTCGGATATTGTAGATATAAAAATAATATAATACTCTACCATAAAAAATTACTGGTTATTTTATATTATGTAACCAGTCATGTTGAAGTAGTGAAAAAGAGTTATAAAATATTTCAGTAATGATAAATCAACTTTATGCCTAGAATTAAAAAAGGGACTCCCATTGATGCAGATTTATGTGACTAGTAACAACCATTTGAACAACAATATGTATGAGAAGATTTACATATAAAATATACTTAGTCTATCAGTTTACGTGGTAATTAAGATCGCATCCTCCGATATCCATACCAATATGAAATTAAGAATTGGACTTTATATAACCACCTAAGTTGAGACTTTTGAACCCAAACCTCAAATTTTGGTCGAAACAAAACAGGTTTGTTAGCCTTTACCCGTATGTGTGAGGAAAATATCTACCTCATTTGGAAAACCCTTTCACAAATATTCGAAATAAAATTTGAAGACAACCTCCCTTGCTCTAGTCATAAGCTTGTAAAGCTCACCTCCTCACCCAAATTTTTTAAATCTATGACACTTGTAGGTATAATTGTTCACTTTCCCTAAAATGTCACAAGACTATCACTCTGCAGTTTATATGGGTAAATGCAATAAATTGGTTCATTTTCATTTATTGTTTGGTTCAAGAAATAATGCATTTACCGAAGTATGTACATATGCTGTAAAAGCCAATCACACCAGAGCCTAAACAAGACTATGAAGATAAAATGCACAAACTTGCTAATATCTGAAGCTGCAAAAGCAGTGTTACAAAGAGGAGAAGTTATCTACTCAGAGAAGGGATAAACAAGGTTCCAGTAAGAGAATGTTAACCTTTTCAAGAGAAAGTTGAAGTTTTTCAATGGCAACTTAACTGAGGAACTTTTAAAAATAGGACCACTAAAAATGAAAAAAATGCTCACCTGTAAACATATGGTGTCACAAACAGCAGATGAACCACAGTTTCCATCGTCTCCTTCTTTAACTAACCTCGGCAGGAGCCTACCAAAGTACATTTCCCATATCTTCTTGTTTATATTTATTGAGTCAGCAATTGGGTGCAAAACCTGGAACGAAAACAAAGTGAAACCTCTTAAGCTCATACACATGTCTCAATACAATCATCAGCAATAGTGCAGTCAGAAAAGTGAACAAGCCATTATAAAATAGTTAGGTTGTAACTAAGATAGTAATATAGCACTTATCTTGTGTGGAAAGAGTACTGTTTTCCCTGTTGGTTCTTGCAAAATCATTTATGTTGCATTCACAAGAATTGACTTATCTTGTGTGGAAAGAGTACTGTTTTCCCTGTTGGTTCTTGCAAAATCATTTATGTTGCATTCACAAGAATTGCCACATTATCATCTAGTAGTTGAACTTCTTACTATTCATCCCCTAATCCTATCAGAGGCTAATGAAGCTTGATATCAACTTTATGTATATACAAGCTTAATCATAGCAGAAGTACCTTTTAAAGCATATCCTAACACGAATATCCAACAAATTAAATCATTTATGAATGAAGGATGAATCTGGTATTACAAAGTGCAATTCTTTGTCCATTCACTAAAATCTACCTTTGGATATTGTATAGGTGGTAGCATTGGCTCAGGGAGATCCTCCGGGAAAAAAGGATGTTCATCAGGACTTTTGTATCTTCCAACCTGAGATACAATACAAAATACGTATATTGGATCGGGAAGAATAAAATATTTCAAACTTGAGATATTTTTTTTTATGTTTGATTTACCTGTGCATGAAGCTTCTCAGTCTCCCTGACCATAAATTCAACTAAGGAGCTTTCCTTGGTGAATACATTTTGGCCATAGGTATCAGCATTGAAACAGTATTGGGCTCTCTCAAGAAGGCCAAAAATAATGCTATCTTCTTGGCGTATCAGAGAGTGTCGTATACTGTCTAGGGTCAAAATTCGACTCTCATCCACCCTCTCCAATCTAAAGAATAGAAAGTCACAGGTTATTCTTTGATGAGAACTTCAATTAACGCATACATGTTACGCACAATAACGCTGAGCATCAAAATGATACTTGTCTATCTTATCAATTATGACGATATTGATACTACATGTCTTCTAAATTGAATATAATATGAAAAATACATCCATACCATCAGTAACTTATTGTTCAGATGTGCAAATTTACGTAGCATACAAAATATTCATGTGTGCATTCTCTGGTATTAAATGCATGTATTGAGTAAAATTATTTCCATGAATGCTTTTATTGCAATTTGGATCATGCATTAACTGATTATATATACCAAATAGAAGAAAGGATTTTGCTGATATTCGACCTTCTAATTATCAGTATTTGAAAATAGATCCCAGAACATAAAAATTTAACTAGATTCCTTCAAATATTTATGTTACCAAGTAAGTCACAGTTAAAATCTGTTCCTTTAAAAATGACACAGACCGACTTAGATTAGGGGGAAATTTTGGTGTGACTTAGACAAGTTGTGGACTTACCTCATATTTCAGAATATTGATAATTTGAAGGATGAACATGAGAAAACCCTTCAGACAACATATCCTCTTAAAGGGTGTTTAGTTGCACAATTTTATAGAAAAGTTTTCTCAAAATGTATGACAATGGCAATTCTGTAATTAAATTTTTTTTTATAGATTTTCGTAAATTGTGTTTGGTTCAAAAAATTACAAAAAACACTGTAAAGTACAAAAAAGTACCAAAATTTACAAAAATCAATTTCTCTCAAAATGGGCGGAAATCACCCAGAAATCCAACACCATATAGACACTTTTCTATAAAGTTGACACTTTTCTATAAATTTAGGGGGTGTTTGGTTCAATTTTACAAATTATAGGAAATCTTGCTATTTTCTATTAAGTTACGAGTCATTTTCTTGTTCTGAACCAAACAAGAAAAGTAAAAAAAAAACAAGAAAATTGGAAATTTTTGACTTATCAAAACTTTTCCTATAATTTTTTTAAGAAATACAAGGAAATCATACTTTGGGTGGAAAACATTTCCTATAATTTGTAGAAATTGAACCAAACAACCCTTTATAACAAAACAGCATGCATCACTTCATGTTCAATAGAGCATCATACATCCAAATCCAAAACATAGTTGATAAATCTTCTTGTCAAATTTCATCCTTATAATTATTTTTTGGGATGTTATCCTTTTTTTTAGGGGGGTTAGTCACATAGAACTTAAATCTGGAACTGGGATAATCTGTGGGATAAAATTTTAAGGTGTTAGTCACATAGAATTAGGAAATGGGATATTTTTTTATAGTGTTAGTCAAGTAGAACTTTTGTAGAACTAGAATTGTATTATTTTTTGGTGCGTTAGTCAAGTAGAATTCTACTTGAATTAGAATTGGGATAATTTGTTATAATTATCTCACTAATTATACTACCTATATATAGTCATAAGTCCTCTCAAAATTATCCTACACATTGCAAAGAACCAATTGGGGGAAAAATTGAAGCGGTGCTTCTGCCTCCCTCCCTCCCGAAAAATTTCTCCGCCTCTCTTCTCTCCGATCCTCTTCCCTTTCCCGTGCGTCGTCTCCGTCGTGTCATCTTCTCTGACTTCATCAACTTCTCCTGCGTCGTCCATGAGATCAGGTATATAACTTCTTCTTTGGATTTTAAACAAAGTTGATGATCAGGCCTTTAGATCAAAATATCGATTAATGTATGTATCACCCCAAAAATCAAGATTTCCTCTGTACTTGTTATATTAGATATGAGTTCTAGAGATAGCAGAGCCAATTCAAGAAGCTGAAAACATGTAATTTGTTGTACAATTGTTTTATAATCGCTGTTTTTGAACCTAGTAATATTGTTTAATACCTTCTAAAGGCAAGGGTCAATTTGACGGAAATAACTTAATATAATGGAAGTCTGTTGAATAAATGAATTTTTGACAGGCTTCTGCTAGGCCTTTTTGCATATTTGGCATCAAAGTTTGTTATCGATGTACTTGTTCTATGGATTTTAAACAAAGTTGATGATCATGCCTTTAATTTTCTTGTAATTAGATCAAAAAATTGATTCATGTATGTAAAAAATTGATTTATGTATGTATCACCCCAAAAATCAAGATTTCCTCTGTACTTGTTATATTAGATATGAGCTCTAGAGTACTTTACCTGATAACAGGAAATACTCATGGAAGTTTCTCATGGTGCTCATCTTTAGGTTTTAGTTGTGCTTTTCCTTTCTAGTTGAGGTTGGATATCTGCATACAAATTAGTTATAGGAAATTTGATTACATAGATTAGTTATATTACTGCCTTTAAAAATACTTGGCTTTGATTTAATGGTGAAAGTTATTGATCACTGTGAATGTTTTCAGTTTGATGTTAGTCATTCATTCAGTGAGAGAGTATAGTGCAATGGCATGTCCAGTCCATCACCAGTTACAAAACCATACAAAGTGTGATTAACTTCTGTCCATGTGAACACTAAAGAATATGTAATTAGATTTTGTAAATGAAAGTACCATTGTGTGATTAACTTGTGTATTTAGGAATAAGCTCATTCTTGAAAACTAAGATATCAAAGAATAGGTGATTAACCTGTCTACTCACATATTCTTTTACTCTTCAGATTTTGAGTTATCAGATACCACTGAAAGGTTTATTAGATTGTCTATTATTCCTCTAATGATTTTTATATGCTGAGCAAGATGGAATTCCTACTGAAGTAACTCGGGGTTACAGAATTTCTTTTATTAATAAGGGCCTAGAATGCTATTTTACCTTCCATTTTCAAAACTAATGGTACACTTAGCTTCTAATGAGGATAGATTGAGATTAACTATCCACTCTGTGCTTGTGGTTCCTTGCCTTGTTAAGTTGTATCTATCAAATATCCCCAAATTATATATTTATCTTTATTGATATCTCCTAACTCTTATGTTGCTTTCTTTGTGGTCACAAGTTTTCATGATTTTGCTTGTGTTTCAGCCATTGTTCGTTCCACTTCTGAAAATGAATTTTGTCTACTTTGCTCACCATCATGTTTAGTCTGTCATCACCAATATTTTAATCCAATTCATATTTGAGATTTTAAAAAGTTATTTTTGAATTTGTTATAGGATGGACATAAGATCACAGAGTCAGGATCAAGAAGAAATATTTCGAGGTCTAGAAAGTGAGGGACAGAAAAGAGCAAGGATGGATTATATAACATGGACTGAAGCAGAGGCTAATGAATTGCTTAGACTATTAGTAGAGGAAGTTAAGAATGGAAATAAGCAAGCAAATGACAGTTTTAAAAAGTATGTGATAATGAGGAATGTGATACCCCCTCTAGTTGAAAAATTTGGAAAAGATTTTAGATATAATCATGTAATGAATAAGATAAAGCAATGGAAGAGAAAGATTGCACCTGTGGAGATCCTGATGAAAAATAACTCTGGTTTTAGTTGGGACCCTAGCACACAAAAATTTACTTGTCCCGACGAAGTGTGGAATGACATTTTAGAGGTTGGTTTATGTCATGTTATTTCATATATATTAATTTGAACATAATATTAATTATTTTCATATGTCATGTTGTAGGCACGTCCAAATACCAAATCTCAAAGATAAACTTTTTGAGAATTTTGAGGATATACTGATGGTATGCGGAGATCATGACGCTTTTGGCAGAGGAGCTATAGGTTTAGGTCCTGATGGCTTGAATGAAGCAAGCTTAGAGGAAGTGGTTGGGGAGGGCATACTTGGTGCTGATGCTGAGATGGAATCTCCGGATGGAGGAGATGCTACTGTAGATATGCAATATGCTACCACCGTTCCCAGTGATAATATTCCATTTTCTACTTCTGGACCATCCACTCTGAATAATGATAAACGAATGCGTAGGTCAATTGGTATTGTAGCCACATCCTCTGCATCTTCCCAGTTATCGTTGCAAGAGGCAGGAGAGGGAGTTGTCACTGTAGGTAAAGCTTTTCATGAGTTAGTTGATGAGTTGAGGAAGATAAGAAAATGTCGGAATAAAGAATGGGTTGATGTTGTTATGTCTACTTCTGAATTGACTAAGCCACAAAAATGGAATATGCTCAGTGATAATATCTCACAAGACATGAAGGATGTCTTTATTGACATGAATGCAAAAGACTGCTACGAGTTTCTACATTTTAGGTTAACCGGAGAGATAATGAATGATGGTAATAATGGGACTCAAGCCAATTCTGATCCAAATGGTGAACGTTATGATTCTAATTTCTTTGGAGATGTTTAGAGGCAGTAATTTAGAAGTTTAGGATGTTTCTATGTTTTTTTAAGATTTGTTATGGTGTTAGGATTATGTGGAATTTCATATTGTCAAACTATTTTTTATCGAGTAGGTGGAACTTGGGATAATGTCATGTTTTGTTTTTGAGATTTGGAAAGTATTTTTAGAATCACTTTCATTTCAATTTGTCAAAACCATTTATTTTTAGGATATTGCTAAGATTTTCTTTATTTGTTTATATTATGTTCTTATGTTATTTGCCTTCTCAACTATCTTAGTTTGGTGCATTTACGGCCATCTTTTTCGATAACACTTTATTTATTTCCAATTCACATAAATTTTATGTAAATTGATTATATTTCATTGGTTATATTATTTAATAGGATGGAGGAAGATCAAAATTTGCCCATTTTATATTTTCATCATGAAGACTTTGATGATAATATTTTGATTCGCGTAATCGAATTAGCTGCTGAGGCTGCAGATTTGATCACAAAGGTATCAGGACTTCTATCACAAGAGTTCATAGCAAATACGTTTAATTTCCGAAGTCCTCGACGTGGTATTACAGATCTTGGTCTCACATACTTACAGTCCAAGATGAATAATCATCCACAAGATTTTCGTAAAATTTACCGCATGTACCCAGATTGCTTCATGAAATGCAATATTTTGAGAGAGCGGGGCCATATACAAGACATACTACATTAGTGTTGAGGAGATGATTGCTATTTTTCTTCTCACGGTTAGTCAGAATCAACGATACTCTGTTGTAACTGATCGATTTGATCGCTCAAAATGGACCATCAGTGTATGTTTCAATAAAGCATTATGTGCCCTGGTATCTTTAGCATCATGCTTGATGGCATCACCCCCTACCTGATAAGGTTAAATTAGAATCTCGCTTTTGGCCTTATTTCAAAGTAAGTCTTATTGCTTTAGATTTTACACACGCAGACACACACACACATGCACACACGCGTGCGCGCCCACACACACATCACTTGAGATGGTCTGACACATTGATTATTCAAGACTGTATCGATGCAATAAATGGGACTAATATACCGTGCATGGTGTATAACATAGATCAGACACCCTATTGAAATAGACATGGTTTTCTCTCTCAAAACATCTTGGCAGCTTGCACAGTTGATCTCAAATTCATTTATGTCTTAGCTGGGTGGGAGGGCTCTGCTAATAATGCAAGAGTCTTGAAGGATGCAATATGTAGACCTTATGGACTTCCACTTCCACAGAGTAATAATTTGTACATAGTATTCCATCAATTAAAGAATATTTTTTAGTTTTATAATATTTTTCTCATTCATATTTTTATTCTTGTTTGTAGATAAATTTTATCTAGTTGACTGCGGCTATCCAAATAGACTATAATTTCTTGCTCCACACTGAGGTCAAAGGTACCATCTTTTAGAGTTTGGCCCTGCTAATAATCGACAATCACAAAATTCAAAAGAAGTTTTCAACCATCGGCATGCGTCTCTTAGAAATTGTGTCGAGCGCATCTTTGGAGTTTTTAAGTCTAGATTCACTATTTTCAAGAGCCAACCTCCAGGTTTTCCATATGCCACACAAATAAAGATGTTCATGGCATGCGTAGGATTGTATAACTTTTTAAGATGGGAGAATACAAATGATGAGTTTGACATTTATGATCTTCCACTAGAAGCTTCACAAAATGTTACTGATGCAGATGATGACTCCGATAAAGAAGATGAGTTACAGACTCAACAAACTCAACGAGTAGCTGCAGGAGCTTGGAGAAATTCTATGGCAGAAGACATGTAGGATGATGGAAGTCGAGTCACTCTAGGGATTTAGATTTTTATTTAGTTGTAAAATATTTTATTATTTGAGATGAATAGTGATGTTTTATTGCTTTATTTTTGTAGTTATTACTAGACTAATCAATTGCTTAACAATCTTGTATTATTTTTAATATACAATTATCAATAATAATTTATACCCACCATTACCCCCACCAAATTATCCTACCAAATTATCCCACTTCATAAAATTATCCATCATTATCCCACCAAATTATCCTACCAAATTATCTCACTTCAAAAATTATCCATCATTGTTCCACTAAATTATCCCAGTGTCAAAAAATTATCTCACTTTACCAATTATCCTAGTTCTACTTAAAAAGTTCTACGTGACTAACCCATGCCAGATAAATTTCTAATAAATCCACTCACTATTTTATTTTTTTTAAAAATAACTCCTAAAGTTCTTGAATCAAAATAAGTATAACGTCCTCCAATTTATATAATCATGACATAAGGTAGAACGAAATACTGAAAATATACAGTTAATAATAAATAAATAAATGACAGTTTCAAAAACAAGAAATGCCCAAAACAAATCAACAGCCAAAAACGCCCAAAACGCATCACAACAAACAAAATCATCAAATGGGCAAGCCAAAGATTAAATCTTTTGAATACCTAGCCGGAGAAACGGCGCTTTGGATTGAATGGAGCTTCGAATTACCCAAAAGAAGGTATCCAAAGCCCTGGCCTTTCTTGGTGCGGATCGAGAAAGCGCTGTTGGGTCTTGGACCCGTTAAAGAACGAACAGCAACTGGGACGGTAGCAGCAGCAGCAGGCGCTGTCAACATGTGGAGTTCCATTTAGAGAGAGAGAGAGAGAGAGAGAGAGATTGAAATGGAAACAGCGAGAATAAAAGAGAAATTTTTGTGAAAATTGAAAGAAAAAAATAAAAGATGGGTTTCTTATAAAGAGAGAGAGGCCACAGAGGGAAGAACAAGTGGCGGCTTCTCTGTTGTTAGAGGAGCAAAAGAAGGGTAGGTGACTTTGTGTCTTCCTGCAGACAGAGGGGTTGGTGGGATCTGTTTGCTGTTTGCGATAGAACAGCAAACATTGGATGATGGGATGTCCTTTTTTTTAAGGAAGGCTAAATTTCGGAAAACACCCTAACTTTTTGGGGTCGGTAAACCCTTCTGAACTTTGTAAATTTGGGAAAACCTACATGGATCTATCTCACTTAGGTATCTTGATTGCAAAATAAAACGTTACACATGAGGAGCTGTAGGACATTTTGGAAGCGATAAGATAATTTCTATCGTTGGATATAGATGTTATCGACCTAGTGCTAAGAGGGATATCACACTGAGTAACGTAGCATCTTAGGATTTGCCAAATTACAGAAGATAGTAGATAGATTACAGGGTTACATACGTTTGGTTACATTTTGTTACCTATACTAACTGCACCTTGGCAGAATTTTAGTATGGAATTTGTTTAGGATTACCTGCACCGTTAGAAAGCGCAATCATGTCTTTATAATTGTAGATAGATTTTCACTGCTAGAGATCAACTTATTATGACTGACGACATTAGCTTAATTTCGTAATGTGCTCCATACATGACAACATTTAGATAATTTGATCCCTATACAATTTCCACAATATCTTTGTCAAGTCAAACAATGCAAAAAGTAGAAACCAATCTAGTTTTGACATTTACGCTAACATTTAATAATGCTACTTATAATAAAATTCCTAATAGTTCAGAGATTTCAATATAATTTTGAAAGTTTGGGGGGCAGGGGGGGGTCCTGTATTAAAATCTTTAAAGGGCTTTATACAAACCACCCACAAGCAGGGGGTTTGGCGTAATTCATCCCTTTTTTAATGGATGGTGTTTGTTCGGTAGAGGCTTGGACTGTGACTTTTGCTTCAAAAGGTTAGGTTTAGGGTTTGGTGGGATTCTGACGTAGTGGAACAATTGGGCTGGGCCTTGACTAGTAAATGATCTATGTGATTCAACAGAAATTGGTTAAAACATGGAGAAGGACCACGGCACCTACCTAATTCATGTAAATTTTCAAGAATCTACCATTTGTAGAAGATCATTGTAAGGCCCAAAATTGGTTTGGCCCGAAATTAAATCTAAAGCCCGTTGCACCATAGAGCCTATATGCTTAGGCCGTGTGTGGTTCATTTCCTAAAAATTATGGAAATTGGATCCGCCCAAAAAAAATTAATTAATTCCACAAATTTTTAGGATATATCGGTAAATTAAAACTTGTGTTTGTTTTAAAACCATAGAATAGGAAAGAATCACAAAAAGTTTGAATGAACATACCTGATGGTAGAATTACTAGCCCCAAACACAAAAGATTACAAAAGTAGATGTTGAGGTAATCTTACCATTACAAAACTGAAGCCAACAGAAAAAACAGCTATTTTGTCATTGCAAACGCTCGTAGAGTTGAAAGCCTATATAAATTTGTTAGCAGCAGACCAATACAAGTCAATTTACTTCCCTTTTTTTATTTTTGGTAGGATACTACTCACTAGAGTAGAAAACAGAAGAAAACAGCTACTGCAATGGAGATGGAGATGAAATCTGATAGCAAACAAGCAATTGACACATATGAAATAAAGTGCAAATGTAAGCTTCCAACACCCATGAAGTTTATGTGCAAATGGGGGAAAAAGGGAGATATCATTGTGGTTGTGCTAAGTTCCCAATAAAGAATGTAACTTCTTTCAATGGGCTCACAAAGAGGATGATTGTAGAAACAAAAATCAAGTATCATAAAGTGAAGACATTCTTGAAGATAAAAAGGCAATGAAAATAGAAAAAACTAAAGAGAGAATTGAAATCAGTGGAGCATCAACTAATCGTTTGGAATATGAGTGCATTGTTTTTAGTTTTAACTTTTGTACTCGTCTTTATCTTTAAAAGTATGCAATGTAGTTGCAAAATGTATTGAGATATGAAATAAAATTTTCATGATTGCTAATAATAGACTATGAGTGATTAAGGTCATAATATCAATATACAATGTCTCACCTAAATATTGTAATTGCATTATAGATTGCATACACATAATGGTTGCCTCATCTAAAAAAATCATAGTTTGAAAGATAGCCATATCAAAACACGCCGATGTCATGTGAAAATCATAGTGTATCCAGGGTCTTTTCTCTTCATAGAGATAACAAAGTCCAATTTACATGCTCAGATAAGGAACCAAAGTTTAAAAAATAGTCATATCAATACACACCAATGTTTGTAGATTACTATCTTTATAACTTAGCCATCCATCATAGCATCATGTCTCATGAGAATACATATGGAAAAATATCTTGCATTTGCAAGTTGATAACCTGCACACACAGTAAAGACCAATCATGAGTCGTACTACTTATGTGCATGAATTTGAGATAAGGATATCAATTTAGTAAGCATTTATAATAGTAGCATAACTTGATTATAAGCAGAGCATAAATGATCATGTAATAAGCGCACATTGAGCTGAAACTGCTCATAATTTGAGCTCAAACTGAAGATGAAAACTGACCAAATTTTCAGGTGAAAACTATTCAAATTTTGTGCTAAAAACTGCTCATCTTCTGAATGAGCTCAAAACCTAATCATAAGCAGAGCATAAGTGAGCAAGTTATAAGCAAGAGCTGAGCTAAAAAATACTCATAATGAACTCAAAATTTGATCATAAATAGAGCATAACTGCCCATGTTTGGGGCATGAAATGAGCTAAAAACATTGCCATAATATGAGTTCAAAACCTGAGGATAACTAGAGCATAGCGGAGGCTCATAATTCGAGCTAACAACCTAATCATAAACTCAGTCTTACAATACAAAATAGGTGAAATGTATGTGCATTGCACGTGGTCAAATATCTTAATTATTTATTCTAAGTTTATTTACTTACTATAACATGGTTGCAAAAAAGTTTATGATTATGATAATATATTAAAATTTTTGGATATTTCCATGTATAATCCCTTGTTGATTTTAACATTTTGCCTTCTGCAAGAAAAGTCTTAAAACATTAATACTTAAGAGCAATTTAATAACTTGAAGATCTAATTTCAAAATATTAATGATGTAAGGGACTAGTATAAAAAACTATTATTATTAATGATAAAAATAAAATTCTTGAATTCATCAAGGTAAAACAGTAGGTTTTATCCGGTCATATAGGATTTTGTTTAACTATAAAGAAATCACTTTCACTTGTTGTTTATTTCCACTTGTTGTTTATCCGGCGACCAAGTTTTATAGATATTCAAAAAAAGTTCTAGAATTTTCTTTGTTAGAATGTGCAAATTCAATCAAGAAAGAGACCATAAATTATATGATCAATTATAAAATCTGATATTGTAGTCTTTCTACATCTTCCCAACTAATTAATTACTTTGTCAAAACGATTCCTCTCTAGTTTTAGAAAATTATAAAATATGAGAATGATTTATACATACTATGCACTATGGATTATATTTTAACAAATAATTCAGATCTATCTAATGTTAAACAACATCCAAAACTTTAGCTTAAGGAGTTAGAAGATTCCAATATTCGCAACAATACTCATACCCAAGCTATGTGCTTCATAAACTTATCAGAAAGTGAGAACTATAAAATAAAAAATTTAATTTATTTTGTCAAACATGTTATTACAAATCATGAAAGACAAAGGGAATCAGAAGGATCATATACCCTTTGCAAATAAAGATTAAATTTCTCTTAGAGATTTTTGTAGCAAAAAATATTTTAAAGTTGATGTATAGTATAAATCTTAGGACACATAACCCAAATGAGTTCATAGAGTAATATACTTGCTATAAAATCCACTTTTATAAGATTGATGTTACATGTGCTTTAAAATTGTGCTTTGTTTGAAGGTTAACTTTAAAAAGCTCCCTCTCAGCTATGTAGGGCAATGTCAAAAAGCCCTCCTCAGCTATTTTTTTTTTTGGATACGAGGGAAACCTGGTAAGCCAAAAGGATCTCCAAGTCAAGGCCCGAGTTCGAGTCCCCCACTCTTACCAGTAAACCCTAGGTGAACTGGCCCCCTACCCCCATCTAGTCACTAGGTTAGTAGGACACTTAAGGATCATGGGTGGCAAACCTCGAATCTGGACCTTTGGCCACGAAAATTGTTAACTTGAAACTGAGTAAATCTTCGTTAATTTTGAGGTCTTGTAGATAATCTATCTCAACTTCAAATTTTTAATTTAACCCTATAAACTTTTCTCACTTAACCGCTCAAAACTAATATTTATTGATTCTAATCTATCATATGACAAGTATTTGACTTGGAAAGACCAAAATATCCCTCAACCATAAAAGAATTAGTTTGATTTTTGCTAGATTAAAGAAAAAGAGGAGATATAGAGGGAAAATAATTATAAATTGGTCGTGGTCCTTTTATTATTGGTTGAGAGTTTCTTTTTAATTAAAATAGCTTTCTTCAAGTGGGTATTTTCTCAAAATCACATATTCAAGTAATACATTAAGGGATTTTGTTGAGAGAAGTGTAAAAGATCAGGGGAGTTTTTATGAGACACGCTATAGAGGGGTGTTTTCTAAAGTCGCACCAAAGTTAAAAGGGGTTATCACCAACACCCTCATAGTTAGGGTATTTTGTCAAATTAAATCAATTGAGTGGGTGTTTTTGAGACAATCCCTATAGTAGGGAGAGTATTAAAAAACACTCTTTTT
>BQKN01047319.1:0-15932 GCA_022839385.1 Asparagus kiusianus | reverse complement strand
TCAGATAACGATCCTGAGAAGATCGTCATCTGTATAGAAGTCCGCTCCTTCTTCTCCTTCGTGAATGCTATGATTGGCAAGCTCTTCCACGATGGACTTTCCCTTCCCCAGTTCAAGCCTTTCCTAGATCCCAGAATTAATTCAATAAGAGAAGCAGGATATCCAGATCTGGCGAAGGCTATAGTCGACGACCTCGACTGTTTAGAGCGTGAGCTTCAGACGTTTCGTGAGCTCCGGGATGCAGGTGCCTCCTCCTTTATTGCTGTTGAGCTGGATGCTCGCCTACAGTCACTGCGCGAGACTCAGATGGTTGCTGAGCTCGAGATTCAGATGCAGCGGGACCGAGTAGATCGAGTTGGGACCGACCTTACTGCTAGATTGTCTTCGCTTGCCGAGCTCGACCTTTCTGTTACCTCTTGTGCGACCGAGATAGACCAGCTCAGAAGAGCACTCCGTGAGAAGGAGGGGGCCATGGATATTCTTCAGATGACGAGAGCACAGGCTCAGCAGACCTGCACTACTGTATCTGATGAGTTGACATCCTTGAGGCAGAAGCTAGTCGAGACAGAGAAGATTGCTTCGAAGACTTCAGCCACCACTGAGGATTCTATCAGAGCTGAGCTTAGACAAGCTTATGATGAGAAGCTGTCTAAGATTAGTCAGCAGATTTTTGACCATGGGCATGATGTATGATTTTGTTTACTGAGTACTCTGACTTTTGATTCTCTTTTAGTGACACTGGTCTTTTTATCTTTATTATGATTCGTCATTCCGTTTGAAATGATTGACCACAATACTCATAGGATTTTTGGCAAACCCTCAGCCATCAACGGGTTTGATATGCCTTTACCGACCACCGTTTGAGTCGGGCTAGCATGCGAGTTGTTTAAATCCGTTCGCATGTAACGTTATGCTCAGAGATTGAATTCTCTGAGACTTTGTGCTATGATGTCGAATACATAGACTTCGCCATTGTTACGGGAATAGGCTACCCGGCGACACGTGTGAGGTGTTGGCTTTAGGATTTTTGGCTAACCCCCAGCCTTCAACGGACTTGATTAGCCTTTACCGACTACCGTTTGAGTCGGGCTAGCGTGCGGATTGTCTAAATCCGTTCCACATGTCACGTTAAGCTAAAAGAGTTAACCCTTTTAGTGCTACGATATTGAATACGTAGACTTCGTCTTTTTCTTGTGAAAAGACTAAACAGCAACGTGTATGAGACGTTGACTTAGGATTTTTGGCAAATCCTCAGCCTTTAACGGATTTGATGTGCTTTTACCGACTACCGTTTGAGTCGGGCTTACATGCGAATTGTTTTAATCCGTTCTGCATGTGACGTTGTGCTAAGGGAATGAACTCCCTTAGACTTTGTGCTACAACTTGGAATATGTAGACTTTGCCATTGTTATGGGAATAGGCCACCCAGCAACGTGTCTTAGACGTTGGCTTATCCCTACTTAGGCTTTGGGATAAATGTCCCCAGAGTCAGACTCTGGTATCTCTTTCTACGGGTAGAGATTAAACCGGCGGCGCGTATTAGGCGCCGACATATCCTTTCTTAGGATTCAGGATGAAATTCCCCATGCGTGTGAGGCACGGATTTTGGTGTTATTAATAACAACCAGCCACAATGTTGAATATGTGGACGAGTGTTCTTTTTAACGGTTAAGAACTAACCGGCTGCGCGTGTTAGGCGCTGACTTATCCTTGCTTAGGTTTCAGGATAAAATACTCCAGAATCGAACTCTGGTGTCTTTTTCAATCGGAAAAAGACTAAACCGGCAGCGCGTGTTAGGCGCAGACTTATCCCTGCTTAGGATTCGGGATAAACTTCCTAGGATGAATCCTAAATTGGAAAAGAGTTGGTGTGGGAAAGGAAGAATTTTATATTCTGTTTCCCGAGCAAGGAAAGAAGAATTTTATATTCTGCTCCTTGATTCTGGAAAGGAAGAATTTTATATTCTATTTCCAGGGAAAGAAAGAAACTAGAAGTGGGATCTCCACTCCGAGAATCCGGAAGATCTAGATAAACTTACCTTTTATAGGATTGGTTATCTGATCGAAAAATGAGCTCTTCGTTTATCGAAGTGAAATTTCAACATCGATTATAACCATGCGACAGTTTAACCAAAGAGAAAGAAATGGAGTTCTTTCGTTTATTGAAAGAGGACTCCGGACTGAAAGAGGACTTTTTCGGTGGACCCACTGTCAATTGAAATCGATCAGCGAGGGATTTTGGTGGAAAAATAAATTTGGGTTATTCTCTAGAATATTAAGTGTAATATTCTTCGAGGAACTTCCCGATAAATGAGTTGTCCTGAACGTACTAGGGATAGTACTTTTTCAGGAACTTCCCATTTATTGGCATTAATTGCCTGCTACCCTCTAAAGAAATTAAGCGGTAAGCACCGTTTGAATAAACTGTGTCTATTACAAATGGTCCTTCCCACTTAGGTTCGAATTTACCTTTCTTCTTAGAGGTGAGGATTATTGGTCGACGAGCAGCGAGGACCAGATCTCCTTCCTTGAAGCTTCTTTGGCGAACCCTTTTGTCAAAAGCTCTGGATATCCTGGCCTGATAGAACTCAATGTGTTGTTGAGCTTCCAAGCGCCTTTCGTCCAGCCTTTCGAGTTCTTCGAGACGCTTCTGATGCTGCTCTTCGGTCGTCATCTCCGTTGCGAGAGCGATCCGAAGGGAGGGGATTTGAATTTCCAGGGGTAGCACAGCTTCACATCCGTATACCAACGAATATGGGGTAGCTCTCGTGGGTGTGCGTATGGTAGTGCGATAAGCCCAGAGTGCTTCTCCGAGTTTATCGTCCCAATCTCGCTTGTTTGTTTTCACGAGCTTTGACAGAATCTTGATGATCGTCTTGTTGAAAGCTTCAGCTAACCCGTTCGCAGCGGGGTAATAAGCTGTCGACGAAACATCTTGGATCTTGAATTTGTCACAGAACCTGATGAAGGCGTTGCTTATGAATTGCGGACCGTTGTCATGAATGATCCGCCTCGGCACGCCGTGTCGGTATATGACATGATGCTTGATGAAGTTGATGACATTGTTCGTCTTCACTTCTTTAAACGGAATGGCTTCAGCCCACTTTGAAAAGTAGTCGGTGATAGCGAGAATAAATCGATCACCTTTGACTGAAGGAGGAAAGATAGGACCGACAATATCCATACCCCATGTCTCGAATGGCCAAGACGTGGTTGATGTGTGTAATCGCTCCGGTGGTTGGTGCATATAATTCGCATGCACTTGACAAGCGTGACATTCTCGGGCGTACTCGATCGCGTCGCGAACCATTGTTGGCCAGAAATATCTCATTCTTCTGATTCGATCATATAGCTTGGGACCAGGCTGATGTGCACCGCATTCTCCTTCATGTGCTTCCTTAAGAACTTCTTTTGCTTCTTCGTTCGAAAGGCATCGGAGGAGTAAGTCGTCATATCCCCGGCGATATAACGTACGGGTCTCGGTATTGTAAAAGAACCGTGGTGCTCTTCGACGAATAGATTCTTTTTCCTTTACATCCTCCGGCAAAATACCGTATTGGACGTAATCGATGATGGGAAAACGCCAATCTCGGGACTCGGACCCGATTTGGGTTGAGTTCACCTCTTTGGCGTTTACGTTTCTATTTTCCTCCTCTTCGATATCCATATCGTATATGGGTACGCAGAGTTGGTGTGATCTTACTGTGACTAGCAGTTCAGTTTCGGGCGGTTGCGTGAGTGATACTGCTAGTGCTGCCAGTGCATCTGCGTAAGCGTTCTGAAGACGCGGGATGTATTCAATGTAAAATTCTTCAAAAGAATCTGCCATTCTGACGGCCTCTTGGTGGTATGGAATCAGATCTGGGTTCCTGACTTCATACTCCCCACGAACTTGGTTGACAATCAGTTGAGAATCTCCAAAGGCTTCGAGATATTCGACCGCCAGCTCTTTGGCGAAACTGAGTCCTATGAGGAGTGCATTATACTCAGCTACGTTGTTAGAGCACAGACTCGTTAGTGAATAAGCTCGAGGCATCACGTGCTTCCTTGGGGAAACTAAGACAACTCCAACTCCGGAAGTGACCTTAGGACATCCAGGGGTTACTGCCTTATTAACTGCTCTCGAAGCACCATCAAAGTATAACTGCCATACTTGTTGGTGTGATGTGGTATTAACCTCGTGGGTTTCATCCGGCAAGTCATCGTATACTTCAACCGTATCTGTTGTCGGGCTTGCCGCCAAAAGGTCACAAATCGCTTGTCCTTTGACCGACTTCTGCTGTTTGAAGTGCAGATCATACTGGGACAAAAGAAGGGCCCACTTTGCTAACCGCCAATTCATCGAACCTGGTTGAGTCATGAACACCTGTACCGGATTAACATTGGCAATGACGTAAATCGTCTGGCCCACCAAGTAATGTCGCATCTTCTGTACTGCGAACACCAATGCGAGACATTCTTTCTCGATCATTGGATACCGAGACTCGGCGCCTATCAAGGTCCTACTTAGGTAATAAACTGCCTGTTCGTGACCATTATCATCGTCTTGTGCTAATAAAGCACTTACCGAATGGTTCATCGCCTTGATGTAAATCAAGAACGGTTTACCTGATTTTGGTGCAACAAGAACAGGGGGATTCATCAAATACGCCTTGATATCTTCGAATGCCTTCTGGCAAGCATCGTCCCAAATAAACGATACGCCCTTCTTGTTTAGCTTAGAGAATGGTTGACACTTCCCAGAAAGATTTGAAATGAATCTCCGGATATACGCCAAACGCCCTTGCAATCCTCTGAGTTCTCTTAGATTCTTCGGGGGTTGCAATTCATTTATCGCCTTTACCTTGTCTGGGTCGATATGTATACCCTTGGTGGTAACGACGAATCCAAGGAATTTTCCGCTGGACATTCCGAGGAAGGATTTTGTGGGATTCATCTTCAATTGATGACTCCGCATGAGATCAAACATTGTTCTCAAGTCCTTGATGTGATCTTCTTTGCTGCGGCTTTTTACCACTAAATCGTCAACGTAGCATTCAACTGTTTTCCTGAGGTGTTTCTGGAAAATCTTAGTCATCGCTCGTTGGTATGTGGCACCTGCGTTCTTCAGACCGAACGGCATCACCGTGTAGCAGAAGACACCGAGGGGCGTTCTGAATGCTGTATGCTTTTCGTCATCGGGATGCATCTTGATTTGATTATACCCCGAAAAGCCGTCCATGAAAGACATTCTCTCGAATCCGCACGTATTGTCGATGATGACGTCCATGATTGGGAGAGGAAAAACATGCTTCATTCAGGTTCCTGAAGTCGATGCAAATCCTGATTTTGCCATTCTTCTTCATGACTGGGACGATATTGGCTAACCAATCTGGATGCTGCTCCTCCCGGATAAACCCTGAGTCGATCAATTTCTTGACCTCTGCCTCGATGGCTTCCATAATCTGCGGACGAAACCGTCTTTGTTGTTGCTTGACAGGTTTAGCATCCGGCTTGATGTCGAGGCGGTGCATAACCACATTGGGGTCGAGCCCTGGCATGTCCTCGTAGTTCCACACGAAGACGTCGATATATTCCCTGATAAGGGCAATTAACTCCTCCTTCTCATCTGATGGAAGACTACCGCTGATAAATATGGGCTTTGGGTTGTCTTCATCGCCCATGTTAATTTGGATTACTTCGTCTTCGGTGGGTGGCTCTCTTTGTTCGAACCTATCACCATATTGCATGTTTAGGTGATGAACCCATGGGTCCTCCCACGTTGGCATTTGGTCGTCGTCCTCCAACGTAGACGGATCAGCTGTAGTCATGTTCGACATTAAGGCCTTGAACATTTCTCCCAAACTTGTGTCGGAATCTTTAGCTGACGAATCTAGCAAGTATCGATCCTTGGCTTTGTTAGCAATTTGATCTATGATTTGCCAGCCACATTCGTCATCTGACGAAACGTAGCCTAAGCCCCTCTTGTGACGATAATAGCCCTCCGGTTTACCCTTTGGTACATATGCCGCTTTGACTGGGACACGGGAACCTCGATCGAAGTATAGACCTTCTCCGAGTGTGAAATCATATCCTTGTCTTTCCATGAGCTTGCGCGCTTCTGGACTGTACTTAGATAAATATAAACCAGATTTGTCACCATCGTCATCCTCTCTTAGGAAATGATCTGGCATCGGAAGATTTTCTCCTTTACCGAAGATCACTTCTTTTTGTCCCCCTATTTTGGCGGGAATAATCTGAGTTGTTCCGAAAGAGTGTTGGAGACGCTTCTTCGTTACATACGACGATCGGAGCGGCATACATAATTTGGGATTATCGTATAATCCCTTTATCACATCATCAAAAGACAAGGAGTACTCTAAGCCATTATTTATTTCAAGTTCGGCAAGTTGCCAGTTACAACCGCCATCTGACGACTGTTCGTCGTCGAGATTGATTACAAATGGTACAATGTCATTAAAAACAAAACCACCATTGTAATCGAATCCGGCCTCGGAATCAGCTTCTTCTCCGCTGTCCGTGCCTTGGACCGATGGTTCTGTATCGGATTCGTTACCATAAAGGAGAGAATCTGTGAAGTAGTTCTCGTACCCTTTGAATGGCTGCTTATCCGCGACCACCGTCCTAACTCTTCTATCAGTGTCGACATATTTCAAACACTGATGTAGAGTGGAGGGGACTATAACGTTACTATGGATCCAAGGCCGACCCAATAGTAAGTTATAGGATGTCTCAGCATCAATCACGTAGCACGTGACCTCCGTCTTTAAATCGCCCATTTGGCATTTTATCCGGATTTTACCCAAAGGTCTTGACCCGCTGGTGTTGAATCCGTATATGACTGTGCCTGTAGACGCCAACTTGCTGACTGGAATGCCAAGGCTGTGCATCAGTCGAAGTGGAATAATACTCACAGCGGAACCCGGATCCACTTGGATTCGGTTAACTTCGCTGGAGCCAATGTACCCGACGAAGTACAGGGGCCGATCGTGATTTGAATTCTTCGTCTGCATGTCCTCTTTGGTAAAGGTGATGCAGGGAATGTTCTTGGCTGCCACATTACACTGTTGGGCTGACAGTTTCAGTTCCTCGGGCGCTGGTTTGATTCGAGTAAGGAACACCTCTGAATCGGCCAGGGCTTCTTGCAAGGCTTCTCTAGTTTCCTTAGATAGCCGCAGCAATTCATAAAGTGTTATCCTTGCTGGAATGTTGGCTAGCTGAGCCATGATGTCGAAGACACGCGGATTTTTCGAACTTCCCGGTTTATCTCCTCCAATTGGACGACTGAAGCGAGACTGCTTCGGGTTCTGAACCTCTTGGGATCCTTTGTCTTTCTGTTTATCTGCCGCCTGTCGTCGAACATCTTCAGCCGGTTTGGGAATTAGGATCACCCCCATCTCTGTGAGAGTCTTGGTTGGTCCCTGTTTTGTCACCCCTAGCTTAGCTGCTTGTTCACTATGTGACGGATAGTTGAAGTGGTATTGATTCCCGCTTCTGGTGGTGAAGACTTCTTGTTCATCTTCAGAAAGTGGGAAAGCTGGGATTCCTTCGTCATCTTTTCCTGGGATGGCGGAAACTCCGTAGCAAGACTTTCCTTTCCCTTTAGATTTCTTCGTGGATGACGATCCGGCCCATTGTTCATCTTCAATCAGGTCGGGGTGAACCCAAAGGATTTCGCCGTTCGGGGCCGTGTGTGGCACTAGTCCCTTTTGGCGCTGTCCGTGCGGGTCGTCATTTACCGTCTTCATCCCAACTTTGGTGACACGCTTCGGCTCAAACCAAGCTGTGGGTACTGACCCAAAACTGATCGACACCGCATTTGCTCCTACATTCTTGGCCGGTTTCGGAGTTATGACTCCTACATCGATCAACGCCTGGATCTTGTCCTTGAGGTGGTAGCAGGACTTCGTAGGGTGGTGGACCGCTCTGTGATACGCGCAGTACCTCGGGTCCGTCACTTTAGTGGCCCCTTCATGATCCATAATCGCCGGCAGCTGGATCTTGTTGTTCTCCAACAGATATTTGAAGATGCCGGGAACTTCATCATCTTTGAAGGAGTAGACTTTGGGAAACCTCGGCTCCGAAGACTTTTGCTTCTGAGACCGCTGCTGCCAATGTGGCTGCGATTGCTGTGGAGCTCGTTGCTGCTGTTGCTGCTGTTGCTGAGGTTGCAATTGAAAGGTTTGGTTAGCATCAACAGCATTAACCTGAGCTTTACCTTTTCCTTTCTGGTTGAAATTTTGCTTCGGAGGGTTTGTAGCCGGTTGGCCTCTCTCCGCCTTCTTCCTCCTGAGGAATCGCTCAGCTTGCTCGCCTCGGACCTTCAAGTCCTTCCATGTCTTGGATGGAGCTGTGCCCATTGCTTCCAAAACATCCAGCGAGAGGTTGTTGTGGCAGGTCTGAAGAATGAACTCCTCGCTGATCGGGTCCCGGCAATTCATCGCCTTATTCCGGAACCTTTTGACGAAGACTTCGACCAATTCTCCGTCCTTCTGCTTCTCATCGAGCAATGTCCCGATAGAGATTTCAATGTCGTCGTCGAAGAAATTCGCAAGGAATTTGGTCTCCATGTCGTCCCAGCTGTTTATGCTTCCTGGCTTGAGGCGACGATACCAATCGAAGGCAGCTCCGCGAAGAGTGCCGACGAATGACCGCACCATCAGAGGCTCATTACCCGAGATGACTCCCAAGTACGATTTGAAATAAATCAAATGCTGAGTTAGTGAACCCATCCCATTAAACGGCGTGAAGTTGATTAGACTAAACTTTGCCGGATATGGGATCGATTCCCACTCTCTTGGGTAAGGACAGGGAATGCCCGTCTTTTTAGTCTCTTGAGCAGAAATCAATGTATTGATTTTGCTTTCGAGGTTCTTAATTTTCAGGCTTTCACCTGTGTCTTCGCTAGCATTATCGTTACCATCCCCTGGGTTAATGGGAGGGTTATTGACGTTGCGAGCTTCATTTGTATCCTCATCTTCCAAGTTGTTCTGGTTTTGACGATTTGGTTCCCCTTGTTGGTTCCTTAATGCTTGGATCTGTTGGTCATGCATCTCTCTCATGTTCTGCATGGCCATCTGCATCTCGAACCGAAAGGTTTCCTGTTGTTTGGCAATGGCATCTTCAAGCATCTTGGCCACTTGCTCCGCGCTTATCATGAACGACTCGCGGGGTTGTCCTTCACTGGACACAGTATTGTCAGACGCAACGGCTGAGCCAGCGTCTGATTCTTCATCTTCTGAAGGTACTCTTGTCCGGACCCTACCGTACGTTCCTCGCTATATGGCCCCATACTGTAAACGGGTCCTGGGTCGGGATGCTTCTGGAATCGTCTCGGGGTTATCCTGAGCCGATGTTCCTCTGTTGGTCATGTTGACAGTGACCCTTGAATGTTCACCGTCTTCGACCATCGTTCTTTTTCTTCGGAAACGCCTGGGCCTTGGCTTTGGCGCTTCATTGCTGAGTCTCTCGAACACGGAAACTCTTTCGGGGACTGTCTTTACACAGTTGCACTCAGACAGTACTGCCCGAATAAGTTTTGAACACGGACATTGAGCTTCAAACCTCTGAGGGCTTCTCTTTCTAGATTTGCTCGTACCCGCAACACGATAGTACAGCTCGTCCGTTTGAAAGTCGGAGCAACCTATCGTGTGTGGGCACGATTTCTCAGGTATAATGTCATCATCCTCAGACGACAACATTTCCTTCTGAGGATTAATTGCCTTTTTCGGGCTCTCGAGAGTTATACGCCTCAAAACGCGTCTTCGTGGACGTGAATCTTCAGCGGAATCTTGCACTTGAATGCGCAAAGTTGTGCGCTTGGGTGCCACAGTTTTCTCCAAGTGTTGAGGGTTGCGGCGACCCCCAGCGTGTTGCATTGTTGTGGGCTTCTTCATTGGCCCCAAGCGTTCTTGAACTGGAGCTTTACCTCGTTCCTTCGGAAGTGGACCGAGTCGCTCCAAAACGGATTTTTTCTTCTGGGATGGTCCTGCAGGATCTCCCAGGGCAGTTGCGGCAATCACCGGCTGTTTGGGTTGCTTTGCCGGGTGTTGAATCTTTGGAGGCTGCGGGTCTTGCTCCTTAGCCTGAACCGCTTCAGACTTTGGCCTCCAAACCTTGCGAGTTGGTGGCGGCTTCTTGATCACCTCCTTCTGCAGCTTACGACGGGCTTCTTCAGCTTTGGCCCGTGCTTGCGCCGATAACGCGCGGCGTTTGCGGATGCGCTCCTCCAAAGTCGAGCGATTCCGTTTGACACGGACCCACTCCATAGTTGATGGTTTAGAGGAACCACCCTGCATTTGCTGTTGAGGCTGCTTGCCTCGTTTGTTCTTCAAATCCGCATGATAGCGGACCCCGTCAACGGACTCAATGGCCTTGGCGAATTGCTTCGCGAGGCGTTGACGCTGCCTCTGGCGGGCTCTCTTGGAGAGAGTCACCACGCCTTCAACGGCGGATTTGACCTTCTTTGAGGTCGGTAGGGCCTCACTCATCGTAGCTTCGGCGTCGATTGGGGTGAGGTCGTCGTTGGTGGCTTCAACTTCATCGCACCAACGCACCTTTCTCCTAGAGGAGAGCTTTTGGGACTTCTTGGACTTGGGGGGTGGAGGTAGATCCGGACGAGGAGACGTATTCCTCGTACTTCTGTTGGTCGAATTCATACTCGACCTCCTCCACAACCGGGATCGAGATCCGCGGCTGCGACGCTCCAGCTTCGGCAGCGAAGCTGTCGGCTCCCACTGTGGTCGCCAGATTGTTCGCGTGGAAAATCGTGTTCTTCTTCATTGAGGATTCCATTACAAACTTTGAAAACAACTTTATGCGTTTTACAAATATCCGGTCTTTTTATAAGAGCCGGTTACAATGGAGATCGAAATAAAGAAAGAAACAAAAAATTACAACTTTCCTTTGAACAGATCGCGAGCTCCTGTTTTGCGGTCGCTCGCTTTGTGGGGTTCTTTGCCTGCGCCGGGGTTATGTGCCGTGGACCACCGCGTGATCTCGATCCAAACAGATCTACGACGTATTACGGGTACTATCTCGCCAAGGAGATAATAGCCGGGAGGGATCGTTTCGCCAAGGAAACGACCGCTCGAATCTCGGGATCAAAGGCCAAGCTTTAATCCGGAGTGTAGGGACGTAGATCTGAGGATTAAGCTCTTTCGGATTCCTGCCTTTTTTGGTGCGGGTGCTCGCCAAGAACTGAATCCAAGTGTCCAAGCTTCAAGCCTTCACAATTCCGAGTTGAGGTGACAATCCGGCAGAGTTTCGGCTCTTTAGAAGTTCAACCAAAAGTCCTCCAAAATGAACAACCACCCCCCCTATTTATAGCCTCTCTGAACTGTGCGTTTGTGTGGGGGGCGGGGGTCGGGTCGGGCCACCTTGGGGTGGCTCGGCCTGAGCCGAGCCACCCCGGGTTGGCTCGGCTCGAGCCGAGTCCCCGGGTGTGTTTTGTTTTCCGTCGTTTTCCCGTTGTTCGGTTGTGTCCGTGATTCGGTTGTTCGTCTGATTTGTTCGGGTTCTTGATTTGATAGCCCGAGTCCTCATTTGGCAGTAAATCCGCCTCGGTATTTGAGTTCAAGTCCGTTTTGTTGTTGGACGACTCGTTAACTTTCTGAACCGTTGGATTGGTTCCACACGCGAACGCATCCCATTGCTTGCGTGCCTCATCGCCTCGTTGGCTTGTTTCGTCGCTCGAACGTCCGTTGATTTATCGGTTCCTTGTGTCGAGCTATGCTAAGGGACCTATAGGCAGTTTTATACGCCTACAGCACAAATCACCGAGAAGGGGTTTCAGTATCAAGTGACAAAACCTTGGCACGAAAAGTGGTTTGACAATCATTATGGACTAAAATTTTGGGTGTTGTGTTAGAGATCAATAGTGGAAGTGTTTAAAGGCTCAGACACAGCGGGAGTTTGGATGGATTTAACCACGAATAATTTTAGTGGACACACCGTCAGTTGATTTGATCGGTGAGGGATTTTATGGAGAAGAACTATCAATCATCAAGCACTCCACAATTAGACCGTGGAACTTTCGTGAGGAAAGACTGATCCTATGAGGTCATTGAATCTCATCTCAACGAAAGTGTGCTTAAAAAAATAACAGTGGGAGCTAGCGGAATTGATCCCGACGATTGAAATCAACCAAGAATTGGATAGGAGAAAAGCAAATGGGACATGCTTCATCCTTGAAGGATTTCAGAGTTTTGTGAGGGAAGATTGACTTGATGAAGTCATTGAATTTCATCTTAATGAAAGAGTGCTCTGAAAATCACAGTGGGAGGGTTTTAATCATTTTGGACATGATTAAATAACCACGGCGGGAGGCTCTTAATCATTTTTTATCATGATTAAGAGTGGATTATTCAAATGATTAGTTTTCATCTTGAATAATTAACTAGTTTCGGGTTATCCATAAGAATACCATATATAGCGTTCTCCAGGAACTTCCCGTTTGTGAGCAATGTTGACGTTCTTGATACAGAATCAGGTCTTGGTTCCTGCCTTTGTATTCAGCCCTGATAATCTCGTATCCACCCCCAACTTTTAGGTGAACTTGAGCCTAATCACATTTGGTTACATTATTGGAGCGCGTAATTTTAACCTTTTATACCAGTCGGAGGTTCGGGAAACAGTTTATACTCATATACCATTTGGAGTGCATGGAGAAGCAGTTTATACTCGTATACTCTTTGGAGTATTTGTCGTCTTTATTTGGCTTGTTTCACCGTTATAACTTCGGAGTCAATTAAAGCTTGGATTTTATTTTTTAGTCCAAAGTAAATCTTAGTGGGATGAAGAACCCTTCTGTGGTATGCACAGTAGTTTGGATCCGTAGTCCTTTTAGCTGCCTCCTGATCTTTAATAGGTGGCAGTTCGATTTTATCATTAGCGAGGAGGTATTTCAAGATGGCTGGAGCTTCATCATCTTCGAAAGAATACTCCTTTTGGAACTTCGGATCGAGATTCGTGCTCACAGTGATTGCGGATGTCGTCGGTTGGCTTCTCTCAACTTTCTTTCTTTTAAGAAAGTGTTCAGCTTGTTCATCGTGCATTTTTAAATCTTTCCAAGTTTTGGATGGTACAAACCCTAGGGCTTCCAGGACATCGATGGAGAGATTATTATGGCATGTTTGCAGGATGAATTCCTCTTTAACAGGATCTCTGCAATTCAATGCCTTGTTATGGAAGCGCTTGACGAAATTGTCAACTGACTCTTCGTCTTTTTGCTTCTTATCCAGAAGGGTTCCGATTGACACTTCGGTGTCATCATCGAAAAAATTACTGAGGAATAAATTTTTCATGTCATCCCAGCAATGGATGCTCCTTGGCTTGAGACATCGGTACCAATCGAAGGCGGACCCACGAAGGGTGCCGACGAATGACCGGACCATCAAAGCCTCGTTTCTAGAGATCACCCCTAAGTAAGACTTGAAATAAATCAAGTGCTGAGTAGGCGAGCCCTTCCCGTCAAATGGTATGAAGTAAATCAGATTGAATTTTACCGTGTACGATATTGAATCCTATTCTCTTGGATAGGGACACGGAATACCCGTCTTCTTTACTTTCTGTCACGTCCCGTTTCCCAAAATACCCGGGAATCGGAATATGAACAATCCCGCGACGTATTAGATTGAGAAGAAATATACACTATCATTTTTTTCTCTTTTTCTTCTCAATCTAATACGCTAAGTGTGTGGAAATAAATACGATGCGAAGTCACAGGTCCCCGATCACAATCAGCAAGAATATAATGAACAACACAGAACAAAATAATACATATCACAAATGAATATCATCCAAAACATAATATTCGGGTCAAACATGCCCTTATACAAAACTATATGAAAGAAATACTGGAGAATATAATAGATTGTTCAAACTGAAATGGAAAGTACTATAAGAGTAAACGGAACCATCAACTAATAAATGGAAAGAATAGGCGTCGACTCCTTCTTCTGCTCCGTCTACAGGGTACCCCTACTGAGAAAACTCTAACTCCTGCTGAACCTGTTCTTCCTCTAAGTCTGACGTACACCAGAGAAAACAAGTGTATGTTAGGTGCATAGCGCACGGCAAGACGCCACAAAAAAATAGAACGACGAAAACCAAAACAAGAAACGATATGATAATAGAACCGATAAAAGAACGTGTAACTGGTAATCCAACAAAATCGACATACAAATTCACTACTAAAACACGATAGACATAAAGCATCCAAGATCGATCAGGTAACGAGATCATGCAGCTAGCGATCAGAAATCATCTAAAAAACAGGATCATACACTAGATGAAATTAATACTTAAAAATCTACAACTCGAGACGTAGTACGTCGAGCGAAATAATCCAAATAAGGAAACCCTTATGTATATATCATATGTCTCGAATTATAAATAATTAAATATTAATTCCAATCTATGTATGATAAGAACGACACTGGTCTACATCTCAACAAAACTAACAAAGACCACCATAAGGCACGCAAGCATATTATTCTTCTTTTACATGTTATTTGAATTAGGGAAGAATATTTTGATGTATATAATCGGGTCCCCGTAAAGTCGTCCGGGGGCCGCCTTCAAGTCAAGTATTGGCCCTCTGGCCCATGTACATAACACTCACGATATCACGATAACAAGAAAGCGCTGTGCCCGTTTATATACATGCTATATTCTCCGTCCAATCCCCTTTATAACCCCATATTATCAAATTAATTAAGCAACTATACATGAAAATATTGTGCACTAGTCACGGTGTTACCGTGGAACAACTTCTGTAAAACTATGAACATAACCGTGACCCACAACAGGTCCGATCAAGAGTGCATCGTCTAGTCAATGCTATAATAATAATAATAATCAAGGAAACCTCATACCGGGATATCGATATCAAGGGAACTCGGGACTCCTCACATCGGGATATCGATGTTGAGCAAGTATAGCCATGCTTTGAAGCACGATTATAAATCATACTTTTAACAGAAGTCGTCTTCATGTACAGTCTCTCCTATTGGATAACAACTAAGTGATAACACAACAAGCTTCCACAGCAGCTATTCATGTCAAGCAATCCCACGTAGGTAATAATATATCACAGACTAATCTAATTAACTAATTACTAACAGATATAAATATTGAAATGGCAAATCACATAATAATTTATGATAAACTAATAATTAAAATAAAATAATCAAGGTTAGGGATCTTGCCTGCGAGACCGTGGGGTCTGATGATGAGGCGGAGATGCCACTACGGATGCGGTACAACGGATCTGAACGGCACAGTCAATGGCGGATCTGAGGTTGATCAAGCGGTGTATCTGAACTACGACGTCGGTGGCTCGAGCAGGATGAAGGCAGCGGTGTTGGACGGAGCTCAGATCTGAGTCGCCGGAGTTGGGCGAGGGGCTGCGGCGAATCTGTACTAGGGCGGAGGAGGAGTATGGGACAAGGGTGGTGGCTGGAGGGGACTGCTGGAGGTTAGGTCGAAATCTGAGATGGTTCGAACGGGGCTCGCCGGCTTTGGGTGGAGGACGTGGGGCTGCAGGAGGCGGTTGCAGGCGGGGCGGCGGACAAGGTGGAGGGCAGGGTGGGGCGGCGAGTTTGGAGCAGATCCGCCTCGGATCTGAGGAGGGGGTGGTCGCGTTGTCAAAGCAGGCCAAGGCGACGGAGGCACTGGCGGCGCTGGCGGGGCTACAGGCGGCGGTCGCGCGATCGAAGGCGAGGGGTAGGGCGGTGGTCGGAGAAGGTGGGGAGCGGCGGTGTCGAGGTCGGCTGCGCTGGAGATGGTTTTAGGTGGCTGTTCTTGGTCAGACGGAAGAGGGAGGATGGCGGGCGTGGTCGAAGGCTGCGGTGGGGCTGAGGTCTCGGCGGTCGGCGACGGCTACGGGTGAGGCCGAGCGGGTTCGGTCGAACGGAGATGAGGAGAGAGAG
>BQKN01047312.1:0-15712 GCA_022839385.1 Asparagus kiusianus | reverse complement strand
TCGAAAAAGAGAACAAGTAATGAAAACAGCAACTTTTACCGGAAACAAGCTGGCGACCACAGTGGGAGCCGCCGACCTCGCTGCCGAGATCGGAGTGACGCAACCGGCCTTCAAGATCCGGGTGAATGAAGAGATCGAATACGAATTCGATCAGAAGAAGTTCGAAGAGTACCTCTCCTCCTCCTCCTCCAGATCTGCCTCTCCGCACCGGCGCAGGAGGAATTCATCTCCAAAAAGGGCTTACGGGATCTCCAACTCCTCAATTCAGGACCCCGCCGTCGCTGCCACTACACTTGCACCACACAACGGCCTGGCGTCGATCAGTGTGGTCAAGAACGTAGATCCAACCGCCACAAAGGCGATAGGTGATGCTGCCCCAACTCCATCAAAGAGAGCGCTCCAAAGGCGTCGTCAACGTCTCGCTCAACAGCTTGCCAAGGCCAAGGAGTCCAAAGATGGAGTGCGTTATGCAGAGGACTTGAAGTCGAGGCAGCGACAAGAGCAGCGGCAGGTAATCAACTTACCCTCCAAATCAGGAGCAAATGAGTGGATCCGCGTCAAGAGGAACCGCTCTACGCTCGAGGAGCGAATCAAGAAGCGCCGTGCTCTGCTTGCACATGCCCGGCTCCTCCTAAAGAAGGCAGAGGAGATGCAGAAAGAATCGGCGGTCAAAACGCCATCCAAGAGCAAATCGGTGTGGGTGCCCAAGGCAAACCCAACACCTCAAACCAAGAAGGGCAAGATTATCGCCCAGAATTCAACCAAATCAGAGCCTACTTCTCCTGTACCGGTACCTTCAACAGGGCCAGGTAAAAAAGGGGATCATTCAAGATCCCAGGTTCCTTTGACGAGTCGCCTCGGTCCCTTACCGGAGAACCGAGGCAGAATACCCGTCAAAGAACGGCTGGGACCATTGAAAGGTCCCCAAACTAAAATCCAGACTGGGGGTGGAATCAATCCCCCCAAGAATATTGACAAAGGGAAAGCCCCTATCACCGGCCGCACTGAATTGCGAGCCGAACTGAAAGAGCCCGTTCAATTTCTACGCTCCCAAAAGCGTAAAGTTGAACGGGCCACTCTTGAAAAGTCTAACCAATTTTTGCATTCCCAAAGGGAAACACACTCGTCTGAGGATGAGCGTGTTATACCAAGGGACATCCACCAGCACTCCGTAGGTTGCTCCAGCTATCAAGCTGATGAGCTGTACTACAGGGCTGGGGGTGTGGAAAAAGCTCGAAAGAGATACATGCAGGAGTCCCACTGCCCGTGTGCCAACATTATCAAGGCAGTGTTATCCGAGTGTTGCTGTGATCAGACCCCAACAAGAATCTCGGTGTTCGAGAGACTCTCCAAGCCGAAGCGTTTCCACAAGAAGAAACCGCTCCGCCGAGAGGATGAATACTCAAAAGTGTCAGTCAACATGACCGGCAGAGGGGGATCAACACCACGTCTCAACGTGGATCAGCTTGCCGAAGCATCCCGATGCATGACATGGTTACGGTCGGGAACCATCAAACGAAACACTTACCCAAGAGTACACAAGGGACTTTCCCTAGAAGAGGAGGAATCCGATGCTGATTCTGATACCTGCTCCGCCGTCGCATCCGATGATACGGCTTCGAGTGTGGGCCAATCTTATGAGTCGCTCATGATCAGCGCCGAGCAAATGTCGAAAATACTTGAAGAAGCCCTAGCCAAGCAAAAGGAAAGCTTCAAATTTGAAATGGAGATGGCCATGCAGCGGATGAGGGAGATGCACGATCAACAGATCGCGGCGATGACGGTTCACCAAGGAGAACCGAGCCAACGCAATCCAGAGGAGCATGAACGGGAAGCGGATAATGTCAACATTCCTCCCGTCAACACCAACACTGGGGGTGGTCCCGCAGAAGAAAATGCAAAAGAGGACCACGCCTCCTCTCCCAGAAGCCACTCGAAGACTGAGACGAGTGAGGACAGGAAGATGAAAGACCTGGAGAGCAAGATCAATGCATTGATGAATGCCCAGGAGGTAAAAAGATCCGGTATACCCTGCCCATATCCGAGGGAGTGGGAATCGATCCCATATCCGGCAAAGTTTAATTTAATTAACTTTACGCCGTTTGATGGGAAGGGTTCCCCTACCCAGCATTTAATCTATTTTAAGTCTCATTTAGGAATCATTTCCGGAAATGAGCCCCTCATGGTGCGGTCATTCGTCGGCACTCTTCGCGGAGCTGCCTTCGATTGGTACCGCCGTCTCAAGCCTGGAAGTATCAATGGCTGGGATGACATGGAAGACATGTTTTTAACCAACTTCTTTGATGATGACACCGAGGTTTCAATCGGCACGCTGTTCGATGAAAAACAAAAGAACGGCGAGACGGTTGAAAACTTCGTGAAGAGGTTCCGCAACAAAGCCATGAATTGCAGGGATCCGGTCAGCGAGGATTTCATCCTTGAGACCTGCCACAACAACCTCACGCTCGACATCCTCGAAGCCATGGGAATGGCGCCATCCAAAACCTGGAAGGACTTGAAAATGCGAGGAGAAAGAGCCGAGCGATTCCTCAAGAGGAAAAAGGCAGAGAGGGGACAAATACCCAACAATGCCCCGCAACCAAGTTTTACCCCCAAGGGTAAAGGGAAGGCGCATGCGAATGCGGTGGTCGCAAATCAAGTCTTTGAAGTGCAAGCACAACCGCAACAGCCGCAGCAGCCACAGCAGCCGCAGCAGCAACAACAGAGGGCGCCTCAACAACCCAGGTGGCAGCAACAGCCCCAGAAGCAAAAGGTTGGGGAGCCGAGGTTCCCAAAGGTTTACTCATTCAAAGAGGATGAAATCCCGGGTATTTTCAAATACCTCGTGGAGAACAACAAGATTAAGCTGCCACCGATTCAGGATCAGGAAGATGCCAAGAGGGTCAACGATCCGAAATATTGCGCATTCCACCGAGCGGTGCACCATCCTACCAAGGTGTGCTACGCTCTCAAGGACAAGATTCAGGCCCTGATCGATGTTGGGGTCATCACCATGAAACAGCCCAAAGAGAAGAAGGTGGGTGCAAACACCGTGTCCATTAGCTTTGGATCCGTACCCTCGAGTTGGTTCCAACACGAGTCGGTGATCAAAGCAGCGGTGAAGACAGTGAACGATGATCCACACCAGCAGCGCCAAAAAGGGCTTGTGCCACATACAGCCCCAAATGGCGAGATCTTGTGGGTTCATCCGGACTTGATTGCAGATGAACAGTGGGCCGGGACCTCTTCCACAAAGAACAAGAAGAAGTCGAAGAGGAAAGGTAAATCATGCTACGGTGCTTCTGCCATACCGGGGGTGGATGATGACAAAATTCCAACCTTCCCACTTTCTGAGGACGAGCAGGAAGCTTTCACAACCCGAAGCGGGAATGAGTATCACTTCAAGTATCCGGAGGCTACTGAGCAATTGGGTACCAAAACCCCACCTTCCAAGACATTGGCGCAGCTGGGGATCTCAGCAATTCCCCAAACACCGGCGGTGGCCACGGAGAGAATCCCGCAGAAGGATAAAGGAAAAGAGCCTGTACGTCAAGAAGCTCAGAACCCGAGGCCATCTCGATTCAATAATCCAATTGGACGAGACAAACCGGGAAATGCAAGCTCTCAGCCTCATTTCGACATTATGGCGCAATTGGCCAACATCCCGGCCAGGATAACTCTATACGAGTTGCTGTGATTGTCGAAGGATACACGGAAGGCACTACAAGAAGCCTTGAGTGATTCCGAAGCCTTCTTGACTCGGATCAAACCATCTTCCGAGGAACCGGAGTCGCCGGCTCAGCATTGCAATCTGGCGGCACATCACTTCCCCTGCATCTCTTTCACCAAAGAAGACATGCAGACAAAGAACTCCAATCATGATAGGCCGTTGTACTTCACCGGGCATATCGGCTCCAGCGTTGTCAACCGGATCCAAGTCGATCCGGGTTCCGCTGTGAGCATCATGCCATTCCGATTGATGCATCATCTCGGAATCCCGACTAGCAAATTAGCGTCCACTGGCACGACGATTTACGGATTCAACACCAGCGGGTCTAGGCCCTTGGGGAAAATCCGAATTAAGTGCCAGATCGGGGGTTTGAAGTCGGAGGTCACATGCTATGTGATTGACGCGGAAACTTCCTATAATTTGCTGTTGGGTCGGCCTTGGATCCACGGTAACCTTATAGTCCCGTCAACTCTACATCAGTGCCTTAAATATGTAGGCACAGATAATGAAGTCAAGACGGTGGTCGCGGATAAGCAACCGTTCAAGGGATTGGAGAATTATTTCACCGATTCCCTTTTATACGGCGCTGAATCCGATACTGAACCATCGGCCCAAGGAACGGACAGCGGAGATGAAGCTGATACCGAACCAGGGCTTGATTATGATGACGGATTTGTTTTAAACGACATTGTACCCGTTGTAATCAATCTTGACGATGATGAATCATCGGAAGATAGTTGTAATTGGCAACTTGCCGAAGAACTATCAATAAACGATGATTTAGAGTACTCGACGGGTCTTGATAATATCACCAACGAACTCTATGCTAACCCTGATTTATATATGCCTCTTCAATCATTTTGTTTGACGAAGAAGCAGGTACGCGACCCTTGCGGAACAACACTCATCATCCCCGCAGGGATTGGGGGTGGAAAGGAAGTCGTCTACGGCAAAGGAAGAACATCTCCGATACCCAACCACTTCTTGGAAGAGGAAGACGACGATGATAAGCCAACCCGTCATCTATCCAAATACGATGCGAAAGCACGCAACATGATGGAAAGGCACGGATATGACTTCAAGATCGGAGAGGGTCTTTTCTTTGGTCGAGGTCCACGGGTTCCACCCCGGATGGCCTATGTACCAAAGGGAAAACCCGATAATTATTATCGCCACAAAAGAGGTCTAGGCTACGTCTCATCAGATGATGAGTGTGGCTGGCAAATCATTGACCAGATTGCTAACAAGACTAGGAAGGGATATCCTTCCGACTCTTCGGGTTGGGATTCCGACGCTAGTCTTGGTGAAGTATTCAAGAAGCTAATGTCGAACATGACTACGGTCGATCCAACGACAATAGAAGAAGATGATGAGATGCCGACATGGGAAGACCCGTGGGTTCATCACTTAAGCATGCAGTATGGCGACCGGTTCGAGCAAAGAGAGCCTCCTACCGAAGACCAAGTCGTTCAAGTGAATATGGGCAGCGAAGAGAATCCGAAGCCAATATTCATCAGCGACAGCCTCTTACCTGAAGAAAAGGAAGAGTTGATTTCTCTTATCCGGGAGTATATCGATGTATTCGCCTGGAATTATGAAGACATGCCAGGTCTCGACCCGAACGTAGCAGTGCATCGTCTTAACATCAAGCCGGATGTTAAACCAGTCAAACAACAACAACGACGGTTTCGTCCGCAAATGATGGAAGCAATCGAAGCTGAAGTCAAGAAGCTCGTCGATTCAGGATTTATCCGAGAGGAACAACATCCCGAATGGCTTGCCAATATTGTTCCGGTCCTGAAGAAGAACGGGAAGATCCGGATATGCATTGACTTCAGGGACCTCAATGCTGCTTGCCCAAAAGATGACTTTCCTCTCCCCATCACGGATGTTATCATCGACAACACGTGCGGGTTTGAGAGGATGTCCTTCATGGATGGTTTCTCTGGTTACAACCAGATAAAGATGCATCCAGATGATGAAAAGCACACCGCCTTTAGAACACCTCTCGGTGTATTCTGCTACACAGTCATGCCCTTCGGCTTGAAGAATGCAGGTGCCACATATCAGCGAGCTATGTCGAAGATCTTTCAGGAACATCTCCGAAAAACCGTCGAATGCTACGTGGACGATCTGGTCGTGAAAAGTCGTGATAAGAAAGATCACATTAAAGACTTGAAGACCATGTTCGACTTGATGCGGGCTCACCAGTTGAAGATGAACCCAACCAAATCTTTCCTCGGAATGTCCAGTGGCAAATTCCTGGGATTCGTTGTCACCACCAAAGGTATTCACATTGATCCGGACAAAGTGAAGGCGATCAATGAATTGCAACCTCCGAGGAACCTCAAGGAGCTCAGAGGACTACAAGGGCGATTGGCGTATATCCGTCGGTTTATCTCAAACCTTTCGGGGAAATGCCAACCGTTCTCCAGGCTCACAAAGAAGGGCGTGTCATTCGTGTGGGACGAAGCTTGTCAAAAGGCGTTCGAGAGTATCAAAGAATATCTCTCGAAACCTCCTGTACTCGTCGCACCGAAATCGGGCAAACCGTTCTTGATTTATGTCAAGGCGACGAGCCACTCATTAAGTGCATTGCTTGCACAAGATGACGATAACGGTCACGAGCAGGCGGTATACTACTTAAGCCGAACCATGGTAGGCGCGGAATCTCGATATCCCATGATTGAGAGAGAGTGCCTAGCCTTGGTGTTCGCCATCCAGAAGATGCGGCATTACTTGGTTGGACAAACCATCTACGTCATCTCCAAAGTTAACCCGGTCCGAGTGTTCATGACTCAACCGGCTTCCATGAGCTGGCGGTTAGCAAAGTGGGCTTTACTCTTGTCCCAATACGATCTGCATTTCAAACAGCAGAAGTCAGTAAAGGGACAGGCCATCTGCGATCTCTTGGCAGCTAATCCAACTACAGACGCCGCCGAGGTATATGACGATTTACCTGATGAAACCCACGAAGTCAACGCAACTTCACACCAACAAGTGTGGCGTTTGTACTTCGACGGCGCTTCACGAGCAGCTAATGCCGCAGGTACTCCTGGATGTTCTAAGGTCTCCTCCGGAGTTGGAGTGGTCTTAGTTTCCCCAGGAAAACATGTCATGCCTCGAGCCTACTCATTAACTGAGCCGTGCTCGAATAACGTGGCAGAGTATAACGCACTAATTATAGGACTCAACTTCGCCAAGGAGCTGGGGGTTGAGTATCTCGAAGCCTTCGGTGATTCTCAACTGATAGTCAAACAAGTGCAAGGGGAGTACGAAGTCCGAAGTCAGGATTTGCTACCATACCACAAGATGGCGGTGGAGCTAGCGGAATCGTTTGAAGGGTTCTTCATCGAGCACGTTCCGCGGTTACAGAACACCTATGCAGATGCGTTAGCAGCTTTAGCTGTGTCCTTGGCACAACCTCCCGGAACAGAGCAATTTGTTACGGTAGGAACGCACCAGCTCTTAGTGCCACTTCATGATGAAAATGGCAAGGAGGAAGAGGCCCAGGAGGTGCACACAACTCAGGCTGAGTTTGAGCCTCGGGATTGGCGCTTCCCCATCATTGACTACGTCCTACATGGGATCTTGCCAGAAGACGTGAAGGAGAGAGAGTCGATCAGACGAAGAGCTCCAAGATTCTACTATAATACAGAGAATCGAACACTATACCGCAGGGGGTATGATGGCGTGTTGGCACGGTGTCTATCAACCAAAGAAGCGGAAGAAGTGCTTAAAGAGGCACATGAAGGAGAGTGCGGTGCGCACCAACCGGGTCCCAAGCTTTATGATCGCATCAGAAGAATGGGATACTTTTGGCCCTCCATGATGCACGAGGCAATCGTATACGCCCGGAAGTGTCACGCATGTCAAGTACACGCGAATTACATGCACCAGCCTCCGGAACATCTACATCCTTCGGTTACGTCGTGGCCGTTCGAAACTTGGGGAATGGACATCGTTGGTCCTATAAACCCCCCATCAGTCAAAGGCGATCGGTTCATCCTGGCCATCACCGATTACTTCTCCAAATGGGCTGAAGCAGTTCCACTCAGAGAAGTCAAGACGAGCAATGTCATTGCATTCATCAAGCACCATATCATCTACAGGCATGGTGTTCCAAGACGAATCATACATGACAACGGTCCTCAATTTATCAGCAACGCCTTCATAAGGTTCTGCGAAAAGTTCAAAATTCAGGACATCTCGTCAACAGCCTATAACCCCACAGCAAACGGGTTAGCTGAAGCCTTCAACAAGACTATCATAAAGCTCTTGTCAAAGCTTGTGAAGAATAGCAAGCGAGATTGGGATGATAAGCTCGGCGCAGCTCTATGGGCCTATCGTACCACGGTGCGTACACCGACCGGCGCAACCCCATACTCATTGGTGTATGGATGTGAAGCTGTTCTCCCTTTGGAAATCCAAATTCCATCTCTTCGGATCGCTCTCGCAACCCAGATGACGACCGAAGAACAGCATCAGAAGCGCCTCGAAGAACTCGAGATGCTCGATGAAAAGCGCTTGGAAGCTCAGCAGCACATCGAGTTTTACCAAGCCAGAATTTCTCGAGCCTTCGACAAAAAGGTTCGACAAAGGAGTTTTAAGGAAGGGGACCTGGTCTTAACCGAGAAACGTCCTATGATCCTTAACTCCAAGAAGAAAGGCAAGTTTGAACCCAAATGGGAGGGACCGTTCGTAGTAGAAACAGTTTACTCGAACGGCGCCTATCGTCTAGTCACCAAAGATGGTGACCGGCTCATGATGCCAATAAATGGCAAATTTCTGAAAAGATACTATCCTTAGTATCCTCAGAAGAATTGAGGTATCGGGAAGTTCCCAGAAGAATACCACATCGGGGTATTCTTAGGGATAACCCGGTCGCTGATGAGCAAGAAATCAATATTCGAATTCCGAATATTCTTGTTTGTCAGAATCTAACTCTCACAAACACTCTTTTGCTGAGATGAGATCTAAATCATTGATTCTCTCTTCGCAGAACTTTCAGTGGTTTCTGACTACTCGTAGTCTCCACCACACCATTCCGGTTTGGTCAAACCTCACTACAGTTGGGGCCAAAGCCAAATTCCCCTCTCGATTCGCCCAAAGAACGAGAGGTCCACAAATCAATCGATCAAACCTTCTTTCGGTTATGATCATTCTCACACTCCCCACTTGGTCAAACCTTACTACAGTTAGGACCAAAGCCAAAATCCCCTCTCGATTCCTCCAATGAACGAGAGGTCCACTTTCAATTCAAATGACCAAACCTTACGACAGTTAGGGTCGTCTGAATCTTTCGATTCGAGTAACCAAACCTTACGACAGTTAGGGTTATCCGAATCTTTTCGATTCTCGGAGTGGAGATCCCACTTCTAGTTTCACCTGTCGGATCCTAGGGGTGGAGATCCCACCTCGAGTTTCCTTTCCTGCTGAAGATAGAATATAAAATTCTTCCTCTTCAGAGTCAAATGACCAAACCTTATGACAGTTAGGGTTGTTTGAACCTTCGATTCGATAACCAAACCTTACGACAGTTAGGGTTATCCGAATCTTTTCGATTCTCGGAGTGGAGATCCCACTTCTAGTTTCACCTGTCGGATCCTAGGGGTGGAGATCCCACCTCGAGTTTCCTTTCCTGCTGAAGATAGAATATAAAATTCTTCCTCTTCAGAATCAAATGACCAAACCTTACGACAGTTAGGGTCGTTTGAACCTTCGATTCGATAACCAAACCTTACGACAGTTAGGGTTATCCGAATCTTTTTTTTTTTGATTCTCGGAGTGGAAATTCCACTTCTAGTCTCACCTTTCCCCTATCTTTGCTTTCAGAAAAGACAGGGATGAAGTCGACACCTAACACGTGTCGCCGGGTAGTCTTTCCCGTGAGAAAGACGAAGTCTATGTATTCAAAAGCATAGCACTAAGTCTAAGAGAAGCAATTTTCTTAGCGCAACGTTACATGCGGAACGGATTCAGATAATCCGCATGCTAGCCCGACACAAACGGTAGTCGGTAAAGGCACGTCAAACCCGTTGAGGGCTGGGGGTTGGCCAATAATCCCAAAGTCTATACCTAACACGTATAGCCGGTTTAGTCTTTCACCGATTAAAGAAGACACCACGGCATATCAAGAAACATCATGTAAAAAGAAGCAAATAAGGAGTCTCTCATAAAAGATCAAGATAAAAGCATACAACAACAAGTTCGTCAACCCGAAGGCAACTGACGACTAAGAATGTGAGACTCTAAACCGGAGAGCCGGTCCATATAACTCTGCTCAAACTCTGCCTGCACGCGAGCTCGAACAGAATCCTCGGAACTGCTCAAAACCTCAGCGGCTTCAGTTCGCAGCTTCATCAATCCCTCTTGTGTTGATCCCAGCTTGTCGAGCGTCCACTCACGAGAACGCTCCAATCCAACCAAGTCCTCGGTGATTATGGCAGCAGACTCTTCGGCACGTCCCAAGGCCTCCTTCAGCCTAGCTATCTCTGCACGAGTGGACTCTAGGGAGCTGAGTAACTCGCCTTTGCTGGTGTCCTTCTTCGCCAGGTTGGCCATCAGCTGTGCAACAGAGTGCTCGCGTGAACGGAGCTCGCTGCTAATGGAAGATCTCAAGTCACGCCATTGAGTTATTCTATCCTCCATCTGAGAGGACATGAAAGAAGAAGCTCCACCAGCCTTCAAATCCCTCAATTCTTGAACCTCTGACTCCAGAGCAGTAAAATCAGCAGTGAAGGAATCAGCCAACTCTGGGTATCCTTCTTCCCTCATCATCAGCATGTGGCGAGAAAAGGAACGCCTGAACTGGTCAAAGCAGTATCCTCGGAGAAGAAGTTTCTCAATCATGCCATTATAAAAGGCGGTGAAGAAGTTGAGGTCCGCGCGAAAAATCTCTTTCTCAGGATCGGTACCAGCCAAAAGGACGCGAACATACTCATGTAGAGATGATCGAGCTCCTGCAAACAACAATGGGGAAGTCAAGAGATTATCAAATACGATAAGGAAACCCGAGAGGAAATTCGAAGTATACCTGTACGGGCGGAACTTCCCTCGGGTGGAGGCACGGCAGACTTTGAGATAACAGCAGGGTTAGCCATGAAGGGCGCATCGACCCCTGCAGGCAAATCAGTCGTATCTCTCGGCTGTGGCAAAGAGATATGGCTCTCAGGCAAACTATCAGCCCCGGAAACTGTAGCAGCATCAGGCACAATGCCTGGTCCTACAGTTATACCTCTTTATTAGTCAAAACGGAAGTTTAGGCGAATGAAGAAAATTAGGGTGATAAGATCATCGGCATACCCGCAAGTCCATCACCTTCTGCAACACGGGGAGGATCGGTGATCAAAGGAGAATCAGTCCTTGTGGCTGATGACGTACCTGTGAGTGTATCGCTCGTAAAGGGCGGTCCCGCAGTTCCGCTGGCGGCTTGTTCAGCCAGCATATCAACTAGCAGCCCAGCATCAGGACCGCAGAAGCTCGGCGCAGAGGCATTCCCCTGGTCTTCAAAACCTACATCACGGAAAGATTCATCCTCAGTCAAGTTCTCTTTCCCCATGATCAAAAGATACATTATCAGGATGCAGGTATACCTGAGTAAGGAGCGGTGGGCTCGACGCTATACTCTGGCCCAAGATCAATGTTCAAATCGATGCCCAGAGAACCGTCATGAAGGGCATCGCACATCTGCTGCACGAAGCAATCCATGTTATCCGGACCAGGGGATGCAGGAGGCAATGGAAGTTCACCCTCTTCAAGGAACCCTGAGACATAAGGCATGGTTACGAATTCCAGAAGGAAGATCATGCTAAAACAATAAAATGACGGAAGGTTACCTTCCTCCCGGTCGGCAGAGCCTCCGGAATCTACTCCATGAGAGCGTTGGTCAACAGGAGGTCTATAGGCCATTTTCTTCCTCTTCAAAGGACCACCCCTCTGGGAACCGACGGGACGATTGTGTGAAGTTGGTCCACCAAATTTGGATTTCGCACGACGTGAGGCAAGAGGTTCATGGTCATCGGCCGAACCACCTGAAACAACAAGGATTATTTCACGTACCGAAGTGGAAGAGAAGGGAATCAAGAAGCATGACAAACCTGCATCAAGTTCTACTTGGTCGGTGTCTATGCCCATTTCCTCCTCGCAAGCTTCATCGCCATCCGCAGGAAGGTGTTCTCCATCAATTCTGCTTGAAGGAGGAGATTGAGCAGGCCTCTTCCCCTGCCTCTGAGCAGCCGTCATAGCAGCCTGAACCAAGTGCTCAGACTCTAACTCCGAAAGACTCTTCACACCTATGGATTCATAGGCAGAAAGGAACCACTTGCAGCTGAGGAAGGTAATCATCGGTTTGCGCTTATACGAAGGGAGAGCAAACTGAGCCCCGGTGCAACCAACCATGGTCCATAACCACGCTCGTATACCGTCGACAAGCCCTCCCTTAACCTGTAAACCACGGCTCGGATTCCCAACGTATAGTTGGTCGTAGCCAAACTGACGTGCGAAACGGCAGGGAAGGTAAGGCTCAATATGGCAACGGTTCTTCACCCGAAGGACAAGATACCCGATGCGGATGTTTACCAGCCATCGGAAGCAACCGACGTCAAGAGCAGTCCGGTTAGTTCGGGGTTTCTCCACATCACTCAACTCCTCGCCATAGCGTCCAGAAAATTGAGGAAAGCACTTGAAGAGCTCCCAGTTCCGACGAACTTGAAGTTCTTGTTGTACATCTTCAAATTTCTTCCCAAGCCACCTACTCCTTTCCAGCAGTTGTAGGAAAGGAACAGGGGTGTCAACGGTGCGGGGAGCTGACATCATATCAGGCCGGTGTAGAACGAACCATGCCATCAAATAAGCATAAGGCAGCTCAACCTTCGGGCAGGTAAGCTCGGTCGAGGGCTTAGAACCCACATGGGTAAGAACACGAACTACACCCCTGAGCCCGCAATGAATGCTGGCCACCATCGCTGGAAGCAAGGACAACTCCCGCCCATAGGCTAACTGGACTGCCGGGAAGAGCACCTCGACGGGTAAGTCATCCGAAGACTGGTATGGCACAACGCACTTCTTCAACCAGAGTGCGAGGTAGCCGGCCAACAGAGACCGAGGCTCTATAGACTTCTGCGCACGACGGAGGAAAGAACGGAACGTGGTCCCGGCAGGAAAAGCTCCCTCGGCGCTGGCAATGGTATAAGATTGAGTTTCATTCTTTTCCATCAGCTCGTTAATAGTGGTGAAGTCCAAGACATCCAACTCACGGATAGGTCCAACGAAATCACCCTCCAGGTTTTGAAACAAGTAAACGGCGAACTGTTTCAAGCTGATCTTCTTCTTCGTCTTAGCTGGAGCAGAAGTTTGGAGCAGTGAGGTATGGTAGTGACATGTGAGATCCCAAAGCGTGTCATACATATCAGGGCTATCTTTCTTTAGCAAAGCCAACTGCTGGTTGGAAGGAAAGTACTCCTGATACGGGCAATCCCCCATCGGAAGGCCCGAAACCTGGTGCATCTCATGAAGAGCCAGCCCTAGTTCCCCGCCGCTTGTGAGGAAAGTGTTGCTATCAGGCATGTATGTCTCTAACAGTGCCAAAAAGTGGCGGCAACTGACTGGGATCCCGTACATGGTAGCTCGTATGGGCGCATATAACCCACTATCTTTCAGATCCCTCTCCCACCTTCCCAGAACATAGCCGGTCATACGGGTCCACCACCCCTTGCCCGGCGAGGAAGCCCAACCGTAGCATCGGTAATCTAGTGGAGGTAGCTGTCTTCCAAGCTGAGCTAGACGGTTCTTCACGGTAAGAGCGGCCGCCGACACCTCGCCTGGAGGCGCGGTGTCGAGACCCATGATCCCGGGGCGAAGACCGCAAATGGATTGGTATCCCAGAGAACCGGGACTCTTATGATGAGAAATGTATCCGCACTGGATGTGGACAGCAGCATTGGTAAGAGACCAGGACATCTGTCGCCCCACAGCCTGTCTCTCCAAGAAAGTAAAAGAACACTGGCGCGGAATGGAAGGAATATATAAAAGAGCTCCCTCGTCAAGGGTTAGCCAATGCTCCTCAGCAAGAGTCAGCACGGCAGGATCCTCGGTACGGTCCCCGAATAGGAAATCTGGCTTCTTTAAAGCCTCAGTAGAAGTGGCATCTGCGGTGAGGGGAGCATCGGTGATAAGTTGGCGTAAACAGTGACGCCCTCCCTCCTTTATCAGCCGACGGAACTCGTCTGAACGATCATGTCCAAACTGCGGAAGGGGATCGATGATCTGCCTAGCGGAAGCTGAAGAGAACATTTCCTTACTGCAACCGGTAGGGGCATGGTGAGGGAGACTACCCCCGGGAAAATTGACTGCAACAGAGTATGAAGATGGAATCAGAAAATTCATGTCATAAGATTACTCGCGGGATAACCGGAGTGACGATTTCGAGCGTCCTACACCAAGAGGACGGTACGTATCATCGCGTAGATACCGTGATAATATATACCGACCTGTAAGGTGTAAGACGACACGAGATCGCCCCGATATATCCGAAGACTTGAATTGGCTAAAGCAAAACAAGTCTGAAACCTTAACCCCCGCACGAGGGGTATCGGTTCTTCCTTCATAACCCGCGAGAGGTCAATCCGGGATGCAAACCTTAACCCCCGCGTGAGGGGTATCGGTTCTTCCTTCATAACCCGCGAGAGGTCAATCCGGGATGCGAACCTTAACCCCCGCGTGAGGGGTATCGGTTCTTCCTTCATGACCCGCGAGAGGTCAATCCGGGATACAGGAAATCAGAATTCTCACCCCCGTAAAAAGAAGCCGCTGAAGAAGATACAGCGGGATCCTCCTCCTCGCTGTGCTGCGAGCGGGAGCGACTCCTGGAAAGCTGAGCACGACGGGAAGACATCTCAAATCTGCAATGAAGAGCAGTACATCAGGTACGACATATAATACACGAAATATCGAAAAAGGGGAAATTAAGCACTTAGACTTGAAATCCTATGAACAAATAGGATTTTACAGTTAAAGTCTAATTAAACCTACGAATTTCGTACACGCGGGACGATAATCGTCGCTTCGCGGTAAAATCTTGGTGAAATACCCAAAATACCCCCCGTGCTCAAGGCCAAATTCAGGTCAAGGGCACGTGTGACTCGGGTCGTGGTCGTTATACTTGACCATCTAACGTCCCAGTACCCCATAATTCTGATCAAATTTTGCAAATAAGTCCTTTTGCAGGATTTGGTCAATTTTACATAAAAGCCCCTCCTCGAACTTTTGGTTTTGCATCCAAGTGCCTTTACCAAGAATTCGATCAAGGGTTTGGGGTCAACACTCAGAGGATTTCAGCCCCAAATTCGTGGTTATTCTGCAAATTAGACCCCAGAAAATTATATGGGCTGTTTTGCAAATAAACCCCTCCAAAACAATTCCTTGATCCCATTGCATAAAGCACCCCACATTTTGGAGTATGGATCAAAACCCAACAAAATTTCAGTCCCATTCATGTTTGCACAAAAACCCCCACGAGATTTCAGCCCTATTTTGCAAATAAGCACCTATAGTTTCGGTTTTGCAATAAACCCCCCAAAATTTTCGGTTTTGCAATAAACCCACCAAAATTTTCGGCTCTTTGCAATAAACCCTCCAAAGTATAATACATACATAACCCCTAGCCTATTTGCAAGCATAAAAATGCAAATTTTAAAAGGGATAGGAGGATGGAAGAGGGATCTTACCCAAGACTCCTCCGGGCTCGGAAACGCAAGTTGAAGCCCTCGTTTGGGAGAGGATGCGATTCCGACAAATGGGTACCCGCCAAATATCCAAATCTCTCCAAGGATCGATGTGTTCTTCAATGGAGGAAGTGTGTTTATGGAGGAAGAAGAGAAAACCGAAAATGAGGGGGAGGGGTTCGGTTTTAGGGGGAAGGCCTTCTCTCTTTTGAAATTCAAATGAAGGAGGAGAGGGGGGGACCATGTGCACAAGAGGACA
>BQKN01047302.1:0-15965 GCA_022839385.1 Asparagus kiusianus | reverse complement strand
ATGAAAACAAAACAGTGAACAACCTGCGAGGGTACTAATAGTTTGTACTATTTAGTGAAGTTGTTTGAATATTTAAGGCCCATTTATCTCTCCACAAGGTTTGGTTACTCTTCAACACCTATTTTGCATCAACACAATTTATGAGCAAGTATTCTTACCTGATAGAACTACTAGATCTTTTACACTCAAACCCTTTTGCGCGAACGTGGCTTTCAGTTGCTGAAAAGTGAAGATTGGTGCATGTATTTGTCGAGTTTCAGCAACCAACGAAGCTCTTCCATCTCTTCGTCCAGTTGGTACCTCCCATGATGGCCCTTTAGACTGATCAAACAACAAAGAACACACACATATATAACAAACCATTGTCACAATGTTATAGATAGTTTGATGCAAATTTGTAGAGAATGAGATTGAATTGAGTACCAAATATACAGACCTGAACCCCATGGCATCTTGAAAATAAACTTTTGAAATAGAGGAGAGCATCCTAAGGGTTTCTGAACTTATTTAATGAGTAATTATTCAGTGGTCCTTGTCTTTTTTATCCAGTTTATATGAAACCGCAATGTGTAGTCTATTATTGAACCTGCAACCTTACAATTTCCCAGTTTACCATTCAAAGACTTCTTTTTGGTTAATTTACCTCTCTGTATTTTTTTTTAGTGTTTAGAGTCAATTAAAGAAGTCTTACCTGATAGAACTAATAGTTTGTACTATTTAGTGAAGTCAAAATGAAAACAAAACAGTGAACAACCTGCGAGGGTACTAATAGTTTGTAATATTTAGTGAAGTTGTTTCAATATTTAAGGCCCATTTATCTCTCCACAAGGTTTGGTTACTCTTCAACACTTATTTTGCATCAACACAATTTATGAGCAAGTATTCTTACCTGATAGAACTACTAGATCTTTTACACTCAAACCCTATTGAGCGAACGTGGCTTTCAGTTGCTGAAAAGTGAAGATTGGTGCAGGTATTTGTCGAGTTTCAGCAATCAACGAAGCTCTTCCATCTCTTCGTCCAGTTGGTACCTCCCATGATGGCCCTTTAGACTGATCAAACAACAAAGAACACACACATATATAAGAAACCATTGTCACAATGTTATAGATAGTTTGATGCAAATTTGTAGAGAATGAGATTGAATTGAGTACCAAATATACAGACTTGTCATTTTTATCCAGTTTATATGAAACCACAATGTGTAGTCTATTATTGAACCTGCAACCTTACAATTTCCCAGTTTACCATTCAAAGACTTCATGTTTAGTCTATTTATTCACAATGTTTAGTCTATTTATTGTTTACTAATTTTTTTGGTACTTGATTATTTATCAATTAATTCTTTATTAGCTTGATATTGTGAGACTTACATGAATTTTCTGTCAGTTTGCCCGACACTTGCCAAGGATTTGGATTTGCAGCTGTAGCTGATTACTTCTTCGGCCAGACAGTCTGCAGTCAGTAGACCGCCAAGGTTTATGTTCTTCCTTCGCTCTATGCTTTGAATCTCTATGCTGTGAGCTAATTATTTATAGTGATTTCAATGACATTTTTTATTTACTTTGGAATGTTTGTATTATAAGCATATCTATCTGTATTACTTATAGTTTAGAACTAAAAAACCCTTAGTAAAAGACAATGAATACTACGAGTTTATTTCATACTTTGTTTAAAACTAGCACTTTACATCTGTAGGCTTATGTTAAGTTATTGGAGCTGATGTGTGTGTTTGTGATATATATATAAGCATGTTTTGATTGAATGGGGACACACAATAGTTTTCTTATTGCATTTGATATTTTTTTTAGTAATACGGCGGTTAATTATTCATTGAAGAGGCGGTATGCATTAGGACATGATTTTAAACATACAAGTGTGAGGAAATGCCCCAAGATAACTGAGAAATTTATTTATTATTATATGAAATCTAGAATAGTTAACAGGAAATATAATACATCTAGGCAGCACAAATGCAAGGAATTCATCTTTATCAGTGAAAAGAAAAGTTCGCTGCTGGTATTGAAGTTACAAATGACTGGGCATGTATTTAATAACTCTGAGACATCTCCATTTCTCTACAATATTTGTGAATTCCTCTCCAAAGAACGAACTGTAGGAAAAAGTCTAAAATGGTATTGATGTTTATGTACCAAGATCCAAACTGTAGAAAAAAGTCTAAAATGGTATTCATGTTTTTGTACCAATATCCTGTATATCATATGGCTACTAGCTTCCAAGCTCGCTTACATCGAAACACAGGTCGTAAATAAGTAGAGTTCAGTAAAGTTTCTTTTCAAGCTAGACAGTTGTAGGTATGATCTCTACAGGCCTAACAGACTGAATAATTTTGACAACATGGTTGGAAAAGCCCGTAAGCATGGGACAAAAAGCCTACAGTGTTAAAATCTAGAAACCATCACAGTGCTTGCTGCAGTCATTCTTGTCTATTGTTAATATCAGAGGAAGATGGCTCTATGAGTAGCTTTTTATTTCCTGTTTCATTATTAGAAAATCCTTGAATTTAATATAACATTTGTACTTGTGCTTCCATGTTGATGAGTTAATAGTTGTATCTTTCTTGTTCATCTCTGGTTGCATTTCTTTGACATAATAGCTCGACGAAATGTCATACCTGTGAATGAAGTATGCTTCCAGATTTTTGTGTTGCTGTTGTTCATTAGGAGTGGGTTTAAATGGGTTACTTGGGTTAGATACTGGTAACCCATCTAAAGTACAGGTCAGGTATGAATTGCTATCTTGACATGTTTATTAAATGAGTAATGTTCAAGTCAAGCTTATACAAGTTGGGTCACAATTGACCTGACCCTACCCGTTTGTACCCTGAGTAGACCCGATGAATTTTATATGTAAAACATGTTTCTAAACACTTTCAAGTATATCAACTGAAGGAAGTAGTATATAAGCTGACACTGCCTGTAACAGTATAAGATATTAAAATCAAAACTATTACAGATCCTTTAAGAAAAAAGGTTGCAAGTTGATTCTCGTTTCAGAAATATTGATAAGTCAACTTGTTTATCATGTGATAATTACAGAACCTATATTTACTGGTTTTCTGATAAATACTCCATATGATTACTGACAACATACAGAATCATGATTTTGATGATATTTTTGATTGGTGAGTGAGTATTGAGTTTCTAATACTTTGATTAGGTGTGCTCTTTATGACCACTTTGTTTTGCACTTAACTATTTTATTAAAGGTGTAATTATGTAGTTTATTAAACTACATGCAAGTTTTCCTTAAAAAAAGTTGTCTCTTATTACTATTATCTTTGTTCTTTTTGGTGTATAATAACTAATGCTCTAATGTACATGCTTTAGGTCCAAAAGGACCGTGAAATTAATTTCTTTGTAAAGCAGCAACAAAAATAAGCTTTAGTTTATTAATTAGCTCCTAAAATTAGAAACTTAAGCACATAATAACTAATGCTTTAATGTATTGTCTCACAAGTTGTTAAAACATTATGTATAAGTTTATCTGTTAGAAAAATAGTTTGCCTGGGTCGTTTGTTTAATTTATTTATTTTGAACTCCGTACATATTGCCCAAAACCGCATGAGTTATGGCATGTAGTATTTCATTTTCCCTGTCAAACAATATTGTTTTCCTTTTCTTCATCTGTTGTTTACATTTTCCATTAAGTTTCTATTTAGGTATTTTTCATCATTTCTTCACTTTTTTGATTAATTCATCTCATCTCAAGCCTTCAGTAACTATGTTTTGAAGAACTTCAAAGCCAACATTTATGCAACTTCGTGCAGGTTAACCTTATATGCAATGCTTGAACCTGTTAGTTAATTAGTCAAACAAATATCTTGTTATCAAAGACACAATAAGTTCTTGTCTGGTTCCTTGTCGGCTATGAAATGCACCAAGTACTTCCCTATCTATCTTATAAGAAAATATGTTTTCGTGACTTAACTTCTTTCTGTTGAATTTGATTCTAAACCATCATGTGCTCCCATTTCTTCAATTATACTGAGTCATTATATCTATTGTTGTGAAGTAGCTTCCTATTTATACTGAGCCATTATGTGCTCCATTATTTCTGTTTTTTTACAAATTCTGTCTTTTTTTGTATTATTTTTTTTAAAAATATATTTCTAAAGTTGACGGTGATTCAGGTTAGTTAAGCAACTTTCTTCTCTTTTCTCTTTATTTTGTTCATAGTGATGGTAACTCTATTTCCTTGTATTTATCTTCTTCTACACTTAACTATTTATTATTATTATTATTATTATTATTATTATATGACTTCAAAAAACAGAATTAACCTTAGCATATGAGATATTTGTGATTACTGATGCATGTATAGTGTACCAAATTTCTTAAAAAAACCTTAAGTACTATTGAACATCAATTAAAATATACTTATTCTCTCAAATTATATTCACTGCTATACTTATGTTTAATAAAATTAATAATTTAACACATTAAATTTTTTTTCCTGTAGAAATTTACATTCTACTTCCATGATTGCATAATCACTATACATTTGCATAAGAGTACCTTCTTCCAAATGACTTTAAACCAAGGTTTGAATTCAACATAAATATATATTATTATTGCTTTATGTGTATTTATGTTTATTAATAGTATATTTCATTATTTTTTAACAGAAAAACACATTCTAATACATGAGAGTAGAAACACCAAATATAATCAGTTGAATGTTGATTAGAAGAGAACTTACATTCAGAAGGTCGTTGATAATAATATAAAGAAGAAAAGAAATGATTTTACTGGCAGTAGTACCAATAGCAAGGGAAAACGTAAGATTGATTTTTTTTGTGGAGCGCAATAGCGAGAATATGAGCATGGAGGTTTGCATAGATTAATTTTATAATTTATTAAAATAATTACATGATTTTATATATCTAAATTTATTTAATACTAAAAACTATTATTTTTTTCTAGGTCAAATTACACATGAACCAGTACGTTCTTTATTACATAAACTACGCACTCTAAAGTTTTGTTCATTTTGTGGAGCAAAAAAGTTTGAACATGAGCCACCAACATCCTGTTGTCACAATGGTGAAGTCCACCTAGCAGATGTGAATGTTAATGACGAGTTATATGCCCTTTATACAGTACAAACCCAAGAGGCAATTGAGTTTCGAAGACAAATCAGAAAGTATAATAGTATTTTCTCATTCACATCATTTGGGGCAAGGTTTGATAGAGAACTTGCATCAAACAGAAAGGGTATTTTCACATTTAGAGCACAATGACAAATATATCATAATCTCCCCTCTCTAATTCCAGAAGAAAATAAGTCTTCCTACTTTCAACTTTACTTCTACGATACGGAGAATGAGTTGCAAAATCGAATGAGAATATTAGATAATGCAAACATGAGTACGACTACAACTAAAAGATTGATGGATATATTAGAAGGAAACCCATATGCAAAATTCTGCGGAAACTGAATGATTTTTCATCTCTTGAAGACTTCAAGATCATTATAAATAGAGATGCTGCAGTAGATCAACGTGTTTACAACTCGCCAACAGTGGATCAGGTTGCAACTGTCTGGGTAGAGGGAAATAATAAAAATGTTCCGTATGAGAGAGAAATAGTTGTCCATTCACACTCCGGTAAGAATCATCAAGTTAAGCACTATTTTGGTTGTTATGATTCTTTACAATATCATTTACTCTTTCCAGGCGGAGATGCTGGATAGCACCAAAATATTAAAAGAAGGGATAAAAATGATATTCGCCGTTCAAAACAAGTAAATACAACATCTCAAGTGACTCAGTAAACTTTTACATCTGCAGAAGACATATTTAAACGAGAAAGGGAAGGTAAATCATAATTAAAATTATTTAATAATATTAATTAAAATATTAAAAATTAACTTAACCTGCAAACTTGTAGGTGTTAAAGCACCAAAGGCGGGAAGCGTCTCATGTCGAGAATATTATTGTTACAAGTTCCAGATAAGAGACACTCGACAATCTATCATATTAACATCGGCATGCCGGTTGTTCCATCAATATGCTGTTGAAATGTACATAAAGCTTGAAACAACAAGACTTGATTATTTTAGAAAGAAACAATCAGAAATTAGAGCAGAATTATTCCAAGGCATAGTCGATAGTATAGCCGCTGGGGAAGCCAAAGCATGTCAAGTCGAAAAAAGAAACAATCAGAAATCAGAGCAGAGTTATTCCAAGGCATAGTCGATAGTATAGCTGCTAGGGAGCCAAAGCATGTCAAGTTGAAAAAAGAATAGTGCTGCCATCATCATTTATTGGTGGTCTTAGAGATATGCGTCGTAGATATCTTGATGCAATGTCATTAGTACAACGATTTAGAAAACCAGATATTTTCATCACAATGACATGCAATCCTGAATGGGAAAAAAATCACGGAGGAGCTACATCCAGGACAGACACATAATGATAGACCGGATCTAACCTCAAGGATATTTAGAGCAAAATTGTAAGACCTGAAAGATCAGCTATTTAAAAAGAAAATCTTTGGAAAGTTGCTGCCCATGTTCATGTCATTGAGTTTCAAAAAAGAGGGTTGCCTCATGCACACATGTTATCAATTCTAATGGGAAAGCACAAAATCGTCTCATCAGATCATTATGATAAGTGCGTATCAGCAGAAATTCCAAACCAGTATGAAAATCCAATCCTATATGAACTGGTTAAAAAACATATGATGCATGACCCTTGTGGAGAGTTAAATATGAAGAATGTTTGCATGCAAAATGGCGAGTGCAAATATTACTACCCTAGAGAGTTTTCTCCTAGATCAATACAAGCGAAAGATGCTTACCCAATTTATAAAAGGATCAAAAATAATAGAACAATATTGGTTCGAAACAAAATCCTTAATAATCAATGGGTGGTACCTTACAATCCCTATTTGCTGATACGTTATAGCTGTCACATCAATGTTGAAATATGCTCAGGCATAAAAGCAGTGAAATACCTTTATAAGTACATATATAAAGGCCATGATAGAGTGACAGTAAACATTGAGTATAATGAAGGTGAAAAAATTGTGAATAAAATCAAAAATTTTTAAGATGCAAGATGGGTATCAGCTCAGGAAGCTTTCTGGAGAATATATGAATCACATCTTAATGAGATATTCCCGGCTGTCATTAACTTACAACTTCACATGCCAAATCATCAATATGTTTCTTATTGGAAACATCAAGACCTATCGAAATTGATTCACTTGGAACATGTCTCCAAGACAATGCTTACAGAATTTTTTACTATGTGTAAAAAAAAATTAAAGAAGGTAACAAGAAGAAACATGAAAAGGACCATGAAAAGGAGTTATTATATGTGGAATTTCCTGAATGTTATGTTTGGGATTCAACATCAAAATCTTGGAGTCCAAGAAAACAGAGACAAGTGATAGGTCGAATAAACGGGGCTAATCCAATTGAAGGAGAGAGATATTACTTGCGACTATTGCTTACTCACGTTAGGTGTCCGACATTATTTGAGGATCTACTGACGGTAAATGGTATTCATTGCAAATCTTTCAAGCAATCAGCCCAGAAATTAGGTCTTTTGGAATCTGATGATAGCATAAGAGAGTGCTTAGATGAAGTCATCGTCTTCTAAATGCCAACAGCACTTCGACGTTTGTTTACAACTATATTGGTTCATTGTGAGCCCACAAATGTTAATCATTTGTGGGATCAATATCTTGAATCATTATCTGAAGACTTCTCAAGGAAACCAAATGCTACTAGAGCTTCGGTGATAAATGATACTCTTCTCAATATTAACTTCTACTTAGAGAGTATAGGAAAGGATATTAAAAAATTTGATTTGCCACCTTTACAAGCAAAAACCATACAGAGGAAGGTTCATACCCAAGAGAAATAAAAGAAGAGCTAGATGTACAAATCCCAACTGATGATCTAAATACTGCAACAAAACTCAACTATGAACAACATACTGCATACACTACAATATTAACACGAGTTAAAGCAAATAAAAGTGGAGTTTTCTTTATTGACGGTCCAGGAGGAATTGGGAAGACTTATTTATATCATGCGCTACTTGCCACAATAAGATCGCAAGGTATGATAGCTCTTGCTACAACTACATCAGGTGTCGTAGCTGTAATAATGCCTGGTGGAAGAACAACACACTCTAGATTTAAAATCAAAATCCCAACAACAGATTCATCTATGTGTGGTATATCAAAGCAAGATGGGACATCAAAACTCATTAGAATAGTTCGTCTAATAATTTGGGATGAGGCTGCTATGGCTAAACGCGTTGCAATTAAAACGTTGGATAGAACACTAAGAGATTTAATGGATCAAGATGAACCATTTGGCAGAAAAGTAATTGTATTTGGTGGCGATTTCAGACAAGTTTTACCAGTGGTTCCTCGCTCAACAAGATCACAAACTATCAAAGAAAGTTTAGTAAGCTCACATTTATGGAGCAAAATGATCAAACTACAACTTTCAAAAAATATGAGAGCAAAATCAGACACAGTATTCAGTGAATTTCTTCTTAGGATTGGGAATGAAGATGAACCAACAGTGACACAGGATCACATAAAACTGCCTAATGCAATGTTGATCCAGAATTAAGGTGATGACCTACCGGAAGATTCTCTCATAAATTCAATTTTTCCTTCTTTAGATGAAAAGTTCAAGTCTATTGACTATATGAAAGATAGAGCTATCCTTGTAACAAAAAATAAATATGTTGACATGTTAAATGATAGACTAATAAAAAGGTTTCCAGGAGAAGGAAAAGAATTCTATAGCTTTGATGAAGCAGTTGATGACACTAATCATCATTACCAAGAAGAATTTTTGAACACTCTGCTCCCTAATGGACTACCGCCATACAAGCTCATGTTGAAAAAATATTGTCCAATTATTTTACTAAGGAATTTGGATCCAACTAATGGACTGTGCAACGGTACAAGAATAGTATGTCAAGATTTTAACTACAATGTAATTCAAGCTAAAATCACAATGGGCCAACATGCTGGGAAAGAAGTTTTCTTACCAAGAATACCATTGTCACCAGCAAAAGATGAAGGATTACCATTCAAGTTCAAACGCAAACAATTTCCCATAAGATTATGTTTTGCAATGACAATTAATAAATCCCAAGGGCAAACAATACCTAACGTAGGTATTTATCTACCTAAATCAGTGTTCTCTCATGGGCAATTACATGTTGCTTTATCGCGGGGTATTTCTATGATGACAACCAAGGTCTTAATAACATCAGATGAAAAATTTGCAGAAGAGGAACAATACACAAAGAATGTTGTATACAAGGAAGTTCTCCAGCCAAAGGATCACGAGGAATAATTCAAATGACCAATAACATTTTTAAAGGTTAGGAATTTATATAATAAGTAGCTGCAATTTAATTAAAGTTTTTTCTTAAAAATAATTAAAAAATTTACAATTCATTATTTCATCATTCACTCTGGTCGTTCAAAATCATGTACTAATCAAAATTAAAATAACTTTAAATATTGTAAATAATATTAATTAATAAATTCAAATTACTATAATTAGTGTAACATCTTTGATATAGAAATAGTCTCATTTTATTTTCTTTTGAGTTTATTTAGTACTTCAGATGCGTTGTTATTTATATATAACAAACTATTCAAAATCTTGCAGGAACTATATCATCCACCAACGAAGCACCAATTCCACACATCCAAATACGCCAACTAAAAAAGTTTCAAAGAGAGTGGACCATTCATGTTGTTATCCTAAGAACCATTGAGTCATCTTATGAGAACAACAAAGGATCAGGAAAACTACTAAAAATAATTTTTACCGACTCAGAGGTAATGTAGCAAAATTCTACATGCTATAATTCTATTGATAATTGTTGATACTTATTCTTAAATAAAGTAATACATACAATGTTTAAGTACAATATGCATCACTTTTTATCATGCCATAGCAATCGTTATTTTAAATCTATGCAGAGCCTTCTCAATTTTTTAAAAATTTATAAATTATAAATATAAATTAAATTATAATTGTTGATGCTTATTCTTATATTAATTATTATCACCTTACTATGTATAAGATCATATAAAAAATTTCCTTCATTTATTAAAGAGGTAAGCAACATGTAATTTATTTTCACAAATTTTATACAACAAATATCATGTTTTCTTCCTAATTCTACGTAAATTAATTGTCTACATATGTCTAACAATATAACCAAGCAAATAATTGGAATATGACATCAACACAACATTGTATACACACTGCAAAAAAATAGTTATTATTTAGACTAAATTTTTAATAAGCATATTTACCATAAATTTCTTATTTAGTTACATGATCAAGCTAAATTTTGAGCATATTAATTTATCATGTTAGTCCCTCAACTTAGTTGGTGTTGCAAAACTTTGGTGGAATTGTTTATACAAGTAGCGCCTATTGGAATTGTTTACAAAGAGCTAATCCGTATAAATAATTAAATTTGTTAATTGAGATCAAATGACTTATTAAAGTAGTAGAAATTCTAATTCAATAACAGGTAACTTTATATAAATAAGGTTAGTTTTGTTGATGAGTTAAAAGTTAAATTTTTTTGGACCCAAAGATTATGGATACCTTTCATTAAAATCTAGAGAATGATTAGTTAAAAGTTTCCCACATAAAACTACATTTATAGATAACTTACGTCATCTATTACTTATCTTATTTATCTTAAGCTTAAATGAATGTTAATGTATTAGTTATTTGTGAGATAATATTAGTAATATTTGCAGGGGAATAAAATACAAGGTATTATGTTTGGAGAAACTATTGAAATGTATAAGCACATGCTTCTGAAGAATCATGTTGTTTACATCTCAAATGGAGAAGTCAAACCAATAAATCCGCTTTATGGAAATGTACATGAGTCAATTGAGTTGACATTGACTAAGAACATTTCTATCAAAGAATCAAAAGAAGAGTTTCAATTTGATAAGATATTGAATAACTTTATCTCAATCAAAGACGCAATTTCCAACGAGGATACAAGGAATATAAGTAAGTATTTGTAAACACATTTTATTTTTAATTGAAAAATTTATACATAAATTTTAAACTTTATAATAAATTTATGTGCAGATGTTCTTGCAATGATAGCAAATGTCAAGCCTATGATTAAGTACATTACATGATATAATAAGGCGGACACAAGGCGGGAAATCATTATAGTAGACAAAGAGTATACACACATGCTTTTATTTGACAATAAATTAATTATTCAAAATATAATATATTAACCTAAAATTGTCTAACTTTTCTTACACAGTGAGATAACATTGTTTGTAACTTTATTCAGAGATTTAGCTGGCAATGAAGGTTCAATTATTAAAGGAAATATGCATGAGATAACTATAATGGCGCTATCAGATTTTAAAATATCATTGTACAAAGGTAACATTTTTTATTATTGAATTGTAAATTATTTATCAATAAATATCAAATTCTAATTATAACTATTATATATGCAGGGGAGATGTGCATGACTTCACAAATTGCATCAATAATATGTATCAACCCTAAAATACAACTTGCTATGGACATGCGAGGATGGTAATTCAAATAAAAAAGGTAACTTAATAAATTAAAATTAAAATATTTTTAAATTTATATGCTGGTGGGCTCTTTCAAAAGACAATATCAAGACTAATGTTACTCCGTCAAGGCTATTTAAAAATACAGCGAAAATGAATATTGTTGACATTATGCAAGCTTCACAAAATTCATCAAAGGTATGATATTAAAAATCCTACTATAAAATATTAATGAATCAAGAGCTTCAGTTTCAAAAAAAGCTGATATAAATAGATCTTGTTTCATTGATGTTTTAAATACATTTACAATTATTACTTTTACATTAATTTTAAAAAAAAATCATTTTTGACTATATTTTTTTCAATTATTTTATAATTTCTTATTTTATTTACTAAATATATATAAACTACGATTATAACTAACTAAATTTTTACAAATCTACAGATACAATATGACAGCTTTACTAGAAAAATAAGTAATATCTTAAATAGACATGAGGCTTGGTACTACTCATGCAAAGGCTGCAATAAAAAAAGTAGATAAAACTATTTATGACAAATGTCAAAATTGTTAAAAAAAACAATGAAGATAGTATACCGAGGTAAAGTACTATCAATTACTCATGAAAGAAAATATATAAAGATTAAATATAAAAATATCATCTGATGTACAATGATAATACAAAATATAGGTATGTTGTTAAAATTGTAGTGGAAGATGAAACAGATAATGCAAGAGTCACACTTTTGACGCAGCAGAAACTTTGATAGGATGCAATGCTCAAAACTTCATCGATGATATAAAAGAGGTAACTTCTTACTTTATTAAATTTTATACATATAAAACAATATGTTTCATGTATAAGATCTTAATTTTTTCCTCATTAAAACAGAAAAAAATCAGAGTTCATTCTTTGAAAAGTTTGTTGTCAATATCGGAAAGACATACAAGTTCCTTGTAAAGTTGGATGAGAACTCAAAGGATGAACGTGCACAAAGAAAGATAATAGCACAAGAAATCCAAATCCAAGAAGGCATCACAATCAACATTGATGATGATGATTCAGTTCTCGATTTACCAAAAAAGAAGATAAAGGTGGAGAAGGATTGAAGGATTTTAAATGAGCTTTTCATATGCTTTTAAGATTATGAATTGATGAATTTAATTTGTTAGGACAATTTATGATTTATACGCATATGCTCATATAGTTGTTTGATAACTATTGCATGCTTTGATTGTTATTGCAGTTATTAACTTAAATTTAACATTCAATTATGTGAATCTAAATACATATTCAGAGAATAGTTCACTTTATTACTTTTGCATGTTAACTATTTTTTACTTATCTATACTGCACACAAACTATTGTTGATGAGTCCTTTGCAAGAAATATGATGACCAAGCACAGCTTCCTGAACCTGTTGAGAGGAAACAATAGCTTTCTATAGAGAAGGTAGCTAATTTTACAAAATTTGTTATTCTAATTTATTTCTTTTAGTAGCCCAAATTTATTTGTATCTGTTTTATGACATGGCCAGGTTCTCAGTGTTCTTAAAAGAATAATCAATGACTGTTATGATTGACAGCTCTGCTAGAAGTGAGGTAAGTTTGTTCTGTTTCACAAAATGAGGGATAACCTGTATAGCGTTACAAAACCATTGCATCACATTTCATTTTCCTTTTTACTAAAAACTATTCATGCTTGAAGAAATATATCTTAATCACTGATATTCTGGTGCTCTCTATAGGGGCTGGATGCTGCATTTCAGCCTGCTAAGCTTGTGTGGCTTATCCAACAGGATTTCCTACATTAGTTCAGAAGCTTTTCTATTTTTCTTGTCACGTACTTCCATATCAAATTGTTAAAGACAGATGGTACTCTCTTCATCATGCAGCTTTGAGATGTTTAGTCTTGTTTTCACTTATTTCCAATTTCAATATATGGATAGTTGGTGTTCCATGTTTGCTCAAAGTATGATTTGATGCCTTCATACAGAAGGGAAATCCGTTCAAGAAATGGTGAATGAAGCTCTCAAACGGGTCCCCAATTATGATGGTTAGTTTTAGTTAGATTTCATAATTGATGTGATTTTAACAAAAGTTTTCTGAAATGCATTTAATAAATCATATTTATTTGTTACTACAGGTGACAAATACATTGATCAGGTACTTTGGCATCAAATTTTATGTTGATTGGACTACATGTGATTCTTATACATACGTGTCTCTATTTTTTGTTTTTTTAGGTAAACCAGATTAGGGATTCCCTTGCAATTATGGGTGATAATAGTACAGCCTTTAGCTTACTACAGATATGCTGTTTTTGCTAATCTATGTTTGTCCTCTTTCAAGTTCAGGTCTTACGAAATCATCAGGTTTTGAAAGTAAAAAAATCATGTGATTTGAGGATGTTTGCATGTATACAAACAACGTACAAACTTGAAGCAGAATAGCATGTTGAACAAACTATTAACGGAGGTTCATTATTATCACACTAAACTACTGATCTTGATCTAAATCGTGAACAGTCTTTTCCACCGAATTTGTTACATGTAAAATATTTTAAGCCGTAAACCAAGCAACTTGATGTTGGAAACTGTGGATTTTGATCCCATTTGAAAGATATCACAAAACCATTTGTCACTTGCATTTTGTATGATTTGGAACACGTTCATCTATTTTGTTGCAAAATATATACTTTTTTAAGTGATAGGGTCTAAGCTTAAATCCAATTTTTAGATCCTAATCACTCTCATTCCCTCTATGCACATACGTGTGGATATTTCATGATCATGTGCTTTTCAATGTCATTAATAGCGGTGGGATTGCTTGGCAGCCTCATCTTCAAATAACAAAACTTTGTGATATGAATGATAGTGAGCTTGAACCGAAATATGTCGAACGAAGGGAGCAATTGAAAGAACTTGTTGCTACTGTTATATGTCCAAAGATTGTGCAAGGAAAAACTCTTAGCGGAAAGGAGTTTGCTTCCTTTCTGGAGCAGGTGTTTCTTTAATTGCATTACCATTTTTCTTTTTTAAGATGTATAATATAATTTATTTCCTGTAGTATCTTATTCCGGTTTCATGCAGCATGATCATAAGCATAATAGCTGGGCTTATTATGGTTATATTGAATTGTATTCTCTAATTGGTGTTTCAGATTCTTGAAGCCTTGAACAAAGGGGAAATTCCATCTACAGATTCTATTGTCGAGGTCTTCAATAAGGTAATTCTGGAACGGTGCATGAAGTTGTACAATCAAAGAATGGATAAGCTGCATTTACCAGTACTAGAGAGCAGACTGGAGCAGGCTCATGATGAAGCGAAAATTGAAGCAAGAAAACTATTCGATCAACAACATTTTGGTTGCCATCATGCAAAACAGTCTATCATCAGACTTTATCAAATTTAGAGTTTGAGAGTGTTAACGAGCGAGGAACCATGTAAACCTCTATGGTCTAAAGAAGTACAAGCTTTGTAATTAGCATATTGTTGGATTTGTTAATAAAACATGTGTCAAAGACATGTTATTTGTTTAATAGAATTGCGTTTAAATTTATTTACAAATGTTATTATTTGTTTTATTTTAATGATTATGAAAATAAGCAGCGATATTTAAAAGTTTATCCTTATAGCAATGGTTGCCTCCCGTTGTTAATACACTATAGCAATGGTTGAGATTTGCAGACGTGGATTTTTTATTTTTTTATTAAAAAATAATCTAATAGTAACAGTTGTTACTTTTGCAACGGTTGTATACCATTGTTATAAGCTAATTGCAACGACCTTAGTAGTAACGGACTAATTGCAACGGTTTTAACCATTGCTAATCTGTTAGAAACGGTCCAAACCATTGTTAATAGGCTTATTAGCAATGATTTGAACCATTACTAATAGAGCCTTTTGTAGCAATGGCTGCAGGTGTGTTGTGGTCTAAAATATCAAATTGCAATGTTCGCATGCATATGCATCTGATCTCTTTTCCTGAATCCTCACATGCATGGGTTTAGGTGTCGTCCCGCAAGAAGTAGCAAAGAGCAGATTACATCCTGCACGTTAACACCTTATCATATAATACTGCTTCTAACAGATGTTTAAATCTCCTTGCTGTAAGCAACTTCTTTATGACCATGTAGGAAAATGAAAAATAACAAATAGTAGTTTCTGTGTGATCAATAAGACAATAACTTGCTTGATGAAAAACAAAAGATTATTCCCTCTAACAAACATTTTTTTTTCATTTTGGGGACTTCTTACTCTGTTTGTGAAAGTTTCTATGATGTAAGCCAATGAGCTTTCAAAAAAAAAAGATAAACAAATGTAACTCCTATAAGTTCACACGGTTTAAAGTTATAGAATTCAGTTAATTAG
>BQKN01047298.1:7021-17261 GCA_022839385.1 Asparagus kiusianus | reverse complement strand
GATGCTCTTCCAGCCTGTGCACCCAGTCTGTGCACGTCGCCGGTCGACCGCCGTGCCATGGCCGGTCGACCGCGATACTGCCAAATTACCTCTTCGTCGTTTTGCTTGAACTTCGTCGTTGTCGATCATGTTCCTCCTATTCCAACTTTGTTCCTCCTCTCTTCTGAAGTATAGGGCATGCCTGATAGTTAGGCTTCACATATCCTAACGGGGGGGTCTTACTATTAGAAATCAGAGAATATAAGTAGAGTTATAAATCTCACTGATCAAACCCTAAAACAAAGCTCTAGATCTCTCACAACTCTCCCACAATTGGATGCAACAATCCTCTCTCAAAGACTGCTCAAAATCGTCCTTGCTTTTACCCTAATTAATCAGGTTTAGGGTTATATATCAACTCAAAAACGGACCGGGTCAAAAACCAAAAGCCCAGCCCAATACAGTTTGCGGTCGACTGCGGCGGTCGACCGAACCACAAACCCGAGACTTAAATCGATTACAATCATCCGCGGTCGACCGCGACGGTCGACCGCCATCAGCTCCGAATCCCACTAGCCTTCGTGCACGTTCGCGGTTGACCATGACGGTCGACCGCCAGTCTGCCTGGCTGATTCTTCTGCTGTTTCCTGCATTTCTTCATTCTTCTCTGTTGAAAATAAACTTGATTGAATTACCTTGGGAATCGAGAAGATCATTTAGTTGTTTGAGGAGTCAAATACATGAATATGTAGAGTTGGATTTTGTCTAGTTTCAGAAAGTTACATACGATGGGTATATATGTAGTTTGTGAACGATCAAGTTTGCTGTCGATGCTTGTACATTTTTCTATTTCCTATAATTTGTTGCGGTTTTGTATACTGATCAGGTGGGCCTAAGCTTCGAGACGTACTCAAATTTCCATGCTAGGCGAAAGAAAAAAATTTTCATTGACCTAAAATAGTTTAGGTATAGAAAGATTATGCCCGTGAAATAATAATAATAATAAATTAGTTTGTCACATATATGACACACAAATCATACCTTAATTACTATAGTTCTATAGCTACGCGTACGGACAAACTTCCCTACCTGTAAAATCTTCCAAAGGATCATTGAAGCCTTGTCTTTTATCTAGGAACTTTTGTAAACCTATAGAATTCCTTGTTACTGTATACTCTAGGGTTTTGAGTAGAGGTAAAAACGACAAGACTTTAGTTATTATCTTCAACTAAAGTTTAGGGGCCTGTTTTGGTTGGAGTTGATGAAGAATACTATAGGGATCAAAAAATTATGGCCAAATAATTAAGTTGTCACAAGAAGAGGCTGCATTCCGAGATCATTATAAACTTTATACATATTAAAATCATCCATTGAGCAAGCGTGCAAGAAATAGTGGGGAAAAAAGATGGCATCAAGTATATTTCTTGGAAAATGGTATGAAGTAGTACCGAAGCTTTTGGAATTGGTAACTCATAAAAAGAAGTAACATTTTTGGAAGCAATTACTAATCTTATATTGTGTTTGGTTCTAAGTCAGAACAGGCTCAATGCATGTTTCCTAAATTTCTTCATGATTTCCTGGGTGGTAGTTACTTTTACAAACATTCGTGTTATTTTTTTTTTTTTGGTTTTTTATTGTACTTGCCCCTAGCTATAATTGATTTTATACATTTTGCAAAATTATGAGAAGAAAACATGTGCAAAAAAGACTGTGAGCACATGCTCTTTTTAACTTTTAATAAATCTAAAACACTAAGACGACAAAGACATTTAAAAGTGAATAAAAGGAAATTTTTAAAAAAGAAAGAAAAAGCAAAATAAAGGCGAGGGCCCTGATATTTCAGAATAAAATCCAAAAAGGAAGATAAAGCTGGAAGAGCAAAGTTCTCTTGGTCATGAAGTTCTAATAATCTAGTTAGCCATGATGAAGGATCAAGTAAAAAGAGGGGAAAAAGAAAAAGAATAAGGATAAGGTGATAGATTATAGTTTAGAAGCCCTTTTTTTAATAAATAATTTGTTTATTAATTTAACTGCCATTCGGAATTTGGACCACGTGCATTTACTTAACTTGTAAAGGAAAGATATGTATAATGATGAAACTAATTATTTATAACAGTTTTGATGAGGGAGGGGAAAAAAGCCGTCTTTTGTGGACAATGATTTTGTTCCTGCATCTCCGCTACTCTAAAATGGCTCGTTCGTTGCTGTTTATCGACATTAAGGTCGTTAATTAAATTTCCTATGGATTCTTATATTCTACGTACATATTTCCATACACAACAAATATATTTTTCATGAGACATTTAGTAAGAAATTTGTAGAAACTATTTTAGAATTTCATAGGACTCAATATTATTAATTTATACATACTTTACGTACTCTCTAACTGCGCTAGCTTCTTATGTCTAAATATTTTTGACCGAGTTAAACTAAATGTTTTTAATTCTCTTCGAAGTAAGCTCCCCGTAACAAATGTGCTACAATAATACATGGCATATGAGGGTATATAGAAGAAGACAAGAGACGTGGTTGCTTTAATATAATTTGCATCAAAAGAGTTAAAAAGAAGGGAAAAGAACTCTGAGAGGACATGTAGCTAGCTCTCCGACAATGATTTTCGGGAATGAGTGGACCCATAAATTAACCCCTTTAATAATCAGCTACAATTAATACAATAATATTCCTTCTCCCATAAAACCCTAGCTAGCAACTGGCTCTCTGTTTGGTCTAAGTGATCTAATTATATGTGCATTAATTAATGAATTAATGTTGAGATGATTCGCTGCTTAATTCCATACAAATATTTGGGTATCTTGTTATTATTTTACAAATTTCCATTTAAATCCTTAAACTGCTAGTTCAGGTCTAGTTAAATTAATTGGCAGAGTTTTAAGGATGACAGGTTAGAAAAAGACTTAGGCTAATTAATCCGTTTTGAATATTGAAAAAAAGAATTAGTCAGCGAGTGAGATTAATTATATTAATTTGTGTGGTTTCTTTAGTGTGATAAAATGAAATTAAGTCGTTTACATGGACTGTTGGGAGGTTCCAATATGACTCTTATATGTTAAGTTGGGTTAGATTTCGGGTTGGGTTATCCAAAAATAAAAATAAATAAATAAATAAATAAAACGAATAAGGAAAAAAGTTGTATTTTTCTTTACCAAAAAGTGGCTATTTATGAATTTGGATCCTCTCCATTATAAAAAGTAGTGAATAGATCACTATTCTTTTTATCAACCATTGTTGATATCGTGGATGGTCATGATTCACTCTAAATCTACTAGTCACTATATCCCCACGAATTGCACTTATGCCTTTATTTATCGGAATAAATTACACTCATTCTTAATTTGTATTTAAAAGACAAATATTATCCATCCACTAGATAACAATGATTATGATAAAATAGTAGTTTCTCCACTATATTTTTTTATAGTGAAAAGATTCACATCCACTATTTATTAACCCATCTATAAGGAAAGTTGGCTCAACTCTTGCACTAAATAATATCGAAGTTCTCTATCTTTTGAGAGAACGCGAAAGAGTCTGAGAGATTATTGATCTCATCTATGTGATTTGTAATCTCTCTTTTGATTAGTGAAGTTTATCTACCGCTACTTGTGGATATAGGATTTGCTCCAAACAACATATATCCTTGTGTTTTTGCTTGTGGTCTTTTCTGTGATTTTATTTTGATTTATTGTTTTATGATACTGATTTCAGCCACTACCACTTTCGGATGACCATCTAGAAAAGAGGACTAGTAAATCTTTTTTTTAAATAATCTCTTTATGTTAACCCCTCATTTATATATCTCTCTAGAACCTAATCTATTCCTCTATACTAATGGGATGATCCAAGATTTACTATTCATGCTACATTAAATGCTACAGTAATTATTCTAGCATTGTTATTGTAGCACAGACAGGATGATCCAAGGTTAAAAAAGATTCACAATTCATGCTTGATGTAGAATATACGGAAGATACGTTTATGTTAAAGTGGGATAGTCGCAAGCCCAAATACGGGCCCGGTCGAAGAAAATAATTTGTTTCGAAGAAACTACCGTAACTTTCAAACCGTACGTCGGAATTGGACGAATTATATATAAAAACCGACTATCTCGACGAGACAGAGCCATCCAAACCTATCCCTAAGGGTTCGGTTTGCTTGCTCTATTTTACTAAATTTCTTACGGTTTGAGAGATATCTGCATTTTTATCTAGTTTTTTACTATTTTTAGTAATGCTTTAGGAGTCTGTTTTGATTAGAAAACAAACCTGATTTGATCTCAAATTTGACCGGTGGACTTTCCTAGTCGTAAGGAGTCTTTTTAGGATTTTTAATATTTTAGAAATTCTTTTACTATTTTTGGTAAGTTAGAGTCCTTGTAGGACTTTGAGTCCTTGTAAAAGTCTTGTTTTTTCTATTTAAATAGGATTTTGTAAGCCCTAGAGGGATAACTTTTGATTAATAAAATTTTATTTTTCTTAAAATAACAACTTTTCATCAATTAAATTCTCCTTTAATATTTTTTCGTGGATTCGAAGATCATTCTTTGTGGATTCAGAGAACATCCATTGGTGGATTCCGAAGTTATCACTTCCGTGCTGCATTAATTGGTATGAGAGCCTTGTTCCTCCGATCCGATGGAAGGTGATGAAACCCCTATTTCTCAAACTGAGTTTGACGTGCTAAAGACCGATGTTAATCAGATGAAGACTGTCATGGAGCAACTTGCGGTGGCAGTTGAGCGTTTGAACACGGTGGGAGTTTAAAATCGCGTTGATGGTCGCTAACGACGTGATCCAACTCCACCGGCTCCATATGATGAATCCGACAACGAGGAAGATAACTATGCAGTCCCACGCCGCGGTGTTTATCGCAGAGACCGTCGACAAAGGAAAAACTATGACATTGGAGGTTTCAAGATGAAGATGGATCTACCATATTTCAACGGGCAACTTCATATCGAAGAATTCCTCGACTGGATTGTAGAAGTAGAGAGATTGTTTGAGTATATGGAGATCCCAAAAGAGCGTAAGGTAAAATTGATGCCCTACCGACTCAAAGGTGGAGCTTCAGCTAGGTGAAAATCTGTTTGTCTGAATCGATCTCGTCAAGAAAAGCCAAATGTCGAAAGATGGGAAAAGATGAAGAAACTACTGAGGTCTCATTTCTTGCCAAGTGATTATGAACAAGTTTTATTTGGACAATACCATAATTGTAAGCAAGGAGGAAGATTATTCTTGATGGATTCCAAGGCTACAACTTCCGCGCTACGTCAATGCTACAATGAAATAATGTAACACGCACGAGAACTATAGCGTTTAAAAATTATTGTAGTGCTATTACTATACACGGGATACTGTAGCATTTAAAAATGTCACTGTAACACATACAAAAACTGTATTTGAATGCAAAATTACTGTAGCATTTTCCTTTTTGAGTTTCAATCTAAAAATAGTATGAGGGAGATCTTAGAAGCTGGTCACTGGTTTTTTGGATCAAGGCCACTCATGCTAAAGCCATGGTCGATTGATACTGACTTTGAAAGAGTGCAAGATAGAAAATACCCTATTTGGGTGCAATTTCCAAATTTGAGGTTGAATCTCTGGAGCTCAACTGGTATAAGCAAGGTTGCAAGCTTGATTGGTTGCCCTATCACCACTGATAAGCTTACTGCAACGAGACAAAGGCTCAATTATGCCAGGGTACTCCTGGAAGTGAATCTGCCCCTCAAAAAGCCATTGGCTGATCAAATAGAAATCATTGATCCAGATAGTAAGAAATTCTGTCAGAAAGTGATGTATGAGTTCAAACCAAAATGGTGCTCTTTGTGTAATATTGTTGGCCATGATACTCAGCAATGTAGGAGAAATGCACCTAAAAAAGTATGGATGCCAGTGAAAAAGCCTGAACATACTACTCTGGCTCAAGGAGAGGATGTGAGGGAAATAAATGGAATAAATACTCACAATGATCATGTTGATAAAATGCCTGGAGCTGGACTGGTTGGTCTTGATAGGCAGACACCTGATGCACATACACAGCAAAAACATGCACAAGGAAAAAGTCTTGCTGAACAGCCAGAGAGAAGTAAACTTGCACAGAAACATGCACAAAGTGGATTTTGTTTTGAGGATGCTTATCGATTCTATCCTACTGTCAACTCCTCTGGATTCATCAGTGTTAACAGAGCTTCTACTGCAAAAAGAACTACTATGTGTGCAGAGAACACTCCAATATTTGCCTCTCATTATTCTATTCTAAACCATCAGATATTTGATTTGGATCCCTCCAATTCTGACGGGGGGGGGGGTATACAAATTAATAAATTTGGCTATTTGGAATATTAGAGGGTTTAATAAACCCTCTAAACATGGAGTTGTTAAGAAATTTATACAGGAATATAAAATTTCTTTACTAGCTCTGTTGGAAACTAAGGTGGATGGAGAAGCAAAAATGAAGCAAATTGGAAACAAAATTACCAAAGATTGGAAGTGGATATCTAACTTTCATATGGCCAATAAAGCTAGGATATGGATCCTATGGGACAGTGAAGTCTTCTTTGTGCAGAATATTAATGCAACTAATCAGTTTATCACTTGCAAGCTGGAATCTAAAGATGGAAAATTATCCTTTCTTCTCACAGCTGTATATGCTCTTAATCAAACAAAAGGTAGGAAAACACTATAGGAAGATCTGCTGAATTTCAAAAGGAATGTGAATTACCCCTGGCTAGTGGGAGGGGATTTCAATACAATCATAAAAAGTGATGAGAAAATAGGAGGAGCTCAAATAACTGATACTGGAGCTGATGACTTTCAAAGCTTCATTACTTCTAGTCAGTTAATGCACATAAAGACTACTGGATGTTTCTTCACTTGGTGTAATAAACAAGATTCAAGCATAAGAATCTGGAGCAGATTAGATAGGATCCTAGTGAATGAGGATTGGATTCAGAAATATACTACAAGCCAAGTGGAATATTTGGTGCCTCTTTGTTCAGATCACTCTCCAGGTTTGATAACTGTTGTTGAGGACAATGTTGCTATGGGAAAAAAGCCTTTTAAATTCTTTAGCTTGTGGGCTGAGCACCCTGATTTCCTTAGAATGGTGAACTCAATTTGGAATGATGAAATTAGGGGATACAACATGTTCAGGTTCTACTCTAAACTCAAGAATCTGAAACCTGCTCTGAAGGAGTTAAATAAAAAGCATTTTATGGATATAAGTCAGCAAGTATCAAGAGCTAAAACTGAGTTGTGGGACATTCAGGAAAAGCTATGCACTGATCTTTTCAATCCAGATTTGATTTCAAAAGAAAAGGATTGTATTAGAAAATATACCAAACTTTTGGATTGTGAAAACTCCTTCTATAGGCAAAAAGCAAATATTAAATAGGGACTTCATGCTGATAAAGGCTCACAATTTTTTCACTCAGTTATGAAGGCTAAAAGGCATCAGAGCAGGGGTTCTAGGCTCACTGAAATGTCTGAAATTGTTGAAGAATTTGTTGGGTATTATAAAAATTTGTTGGTCAATGCAAAGGCCACTAATGCTCCTGATCCTAGTGTGATAAAAAATGGGCCAATTTTGACTGATGACCAGTGTAATAAGCTATGCTTTCCTGTTACCAGAGAGGAAATAAAGCAAGCTTTATTATCTATACCTGATAGTAAATCTCCTGGACCAGATGGTTTTAACTCTTCTTTCTACAAAGCTGCATAGGATATTATTAAGGAAGATCTTTTTCTGGCTATTGAAGAGTTCTTCTATTCAGGTAAATTACTTGGCACCCTTAACAATACATCCATTACTTTGGTGCCAAAAATTCTTAACCCAAGCTCAGCTGCTGACTTCAGACCAATATCATGCTGCAATGTAATATATAAAGTCATATCTAAAATTCTAGCTAGCAGGGTTCAACAAGTGATGGGTTATCTTGTAAATGATGCTCAAAGTGCTTTTGTAAAGGGAAGGCTTATTTCTAGCAATTTCCTCTTAGCTCATGAACTTATAAAGCATTATGGGAGGAAAAATAACTCTCCAAGAGCTATTCTTAATGTGGATTTAAGGAAGGCATTTGACACAGTTAGCTGGGATTTCATCAAAAGCGTGCTGATTGGATTGGGTTTTCCTAGCACTATGGTTGGATGGATAATGGAATGTGTCACTACCCCTAAGTTCTCATTAGCAATAAATGGAGGGTTACATGGCTATTTCCAAGGAACTAGAGGATTAAGACAAGAGGATCCTCTATACCCTTATCTCTTTGTGATTGTGATGGAATATCTGTCAAGGAGAATGGATGCACTGAAGAAAGATAGAATGTTCAAATTTTATTCCAAATGTTCTAAGTTGAAGATTACTCACCTTGTATTTGCAAATGATTTGTTGCTATTTTACAAAGCTGATATGAGCTCTGTTGGAAAAATCTTTGCATGTCTTCAAGATTTCAATCAAGCTTCAGGTCTGGAAGCTAACCCTAGTAAATGCTCCATCTACTTGAGTGGGATAGATGATAATCTCAAAAGCCAAATTTGTAGCTTCCTCCATTTCTCAGAGGGTATTTTACCTATGAAATATCTGGGACTCCCACTAAGTACGAAAATGCTTACTTACATTGAATGCTCTGCATTGATAGGGAAAATTCAGGCTCAATTCCAAAACTGACAGCAGAGAAGAAAACTATCTTATGCTGGGAGATTAGAGATGATTAAATCTGTTATTCTGGGTATGCATACATATTGGATTAGCAACTATATTCTGCCAATAAAAGTCTTGGAAAAAATTGATAGACTATGCTCAGATTTCCTATGGGACAACAAGATGCACCTAGTATCCTGGAGTGTTGTATGTCAAGAGAAGAAAAAAGTGGGGCTGGGATTTTTTCAGCAAAAGCATGGAATTATGCAGCTGCTGTTAAGCTCCTGTGGATGGTACATTTGAAAAAAGATCTATTATGGATCAAATGGGTTCACGGCCATTACTTGAAAAATCATAACATATGGGAGACACAATCAAGAGTGAGTGATTCATGGATGTGGAGACAGCTGTTGAAAGTAAGAGATGTGTTGTTGAATAAGTTTGGAAGCATCGAAAACATGAAGATATGCATGGAAAGTTGCACAACAAATGGTAAAATCAAATTATCAGCTGTGTATAAAATCTTGACACAGCCAGCTTCTGAGGTTGGATGGTCTGATACAATATAGGATAGTTTTTTTTATCCAAAGCACTCATTTACTATGTGGTTAGCATGCAATTCAAAACTTCTCACCATGGATAGATTGTGTCGAATGGGGATTATGAACTCAGATCAGAGCAAGTGTGTTATATGCTGCAGATATCAGCCAGAGACAAGAGATCATATACTTTTTGAATGTCAGTTTTCAGCTGACATTTGGAACAGAATGATGGAATGGCTTAACTACAGGTGGAGATTATGTAATTGGAATCAGCTTATTAATTGGTATTCTTATAGATTGAAAGGAAAAGGGTTGATGAAAAAGTTGAAGAGAATGGTTTTATCAATTTCAACCTATATGATATGGAGGGAGAGGAATCAAAGAATTTTTCAAGCTAAAGCAAAAGATCCAGCTCAGATTTTCAGAGATATACAGGTTTCAGTTTACACAAAAGTACTTAATGATAGTGTATATAGCCATATGAAAGAAATACTAGAGAAAATCTAATTTTCTTTATTTTTGTTATACCAGTCATTGCTGGTTCTTGATGTTCTTCACAATGTCACAATTTGGAAAATGAATAAAATTCAGTTCATTTACCCAAATAAAAAAATAAAAAATAGATGTCGTGCTTTGCACGGGGTGCACACTAGTATACATTTATTTGGAAATTGTTGTACCCTCGTGCTTTGTGATCTCCATCCTCTCTCTCCCTTTCACCAGACATACAATTTCTTTTACTAGTATTGCTTGATATATGCCTACACCTTGTCATTTTCTAACCCATATCATATTAGTAATGATCCTATTTATACTCTTAACCCTAATCCTAGCTTCAACCCTAATAAGCCACTGCTTTTAGTCTGATAACTCTGGCATCACCTTTTCCATCCCACTTTGCCATAAAGCAAAAGCCAAAAATAAAGCAAGGAGAAAAAAATAAAAAAAGGAGGGGGGTTTCCCCTTTTTTTTTTTGTGTGGGTGGGTGTGGGTTGGGGGGGGGGGGGTGGGGGGGGGGGGTGGGATGAAAAAAGAAAAAAAAGGGAAAAAAAAAAAGATAAAAG
>BQKN01047297.1:0-14941 GCA_022839385.1 Asparagus kiusianus | reverse complement strand
CAATGGAATCAGTAATGAAGAAAGCAACAAATTTTCCCGCGAACAATGTGTTGGGCAATTATGATGTGTAGTCCATGTGTTGGATATTTATCACATTCAGTCCATGTGTTGGACAATTTTCATATGCAATCCATGTGTTGGACATCCACTACATCTAGTTTTAGTCCATGTGTTGGACATCAGTTTAGACCTTGAGATTGACACTGATACTTACATAGGCTGGACATGACACTTATGTAAGTTACAACATGACACCAGATTTAAGTTCTGAGATGGGTTTGTCTTCTTTTATTATTGTTCCTATATTAGATTTCGGGTTTGGTATTTAGGAATTTACAATTTAAGATACAAGGTATATACACGAGGATTTCCTTGTTTGGATTATTTCGCTCGACGTACCTATGCTCGTGTTGTAATTTCCTAAGTACTAAAACCCTCTTATCATTAGGGATCTACAATTTGAGCTACAAGGTATATACATGAGGGTTTCCTTGTTTGGATTATTTCGCACGACGTACTTAAGCTCATGTTGTAAGTTCCTAAATAGGATCGGTGATTTTATTTATATATGTATTAACTGTATTTTCTGTATACGACGAGCCCTTTCCCTTAGGGTTGGTTATGATGTTGCTCGCTAGCGCTTTGATGCTCGTTGTCCCTCCCCTTTTCAGGTAACGAGCCAAGAGCCCAAAGAGTCGTAGGTTGATGGCGATGCACTTTAGCTTCAGCTATCTGTTTTAGTTATATTTTTCTTTTGAGCTCCACTGTAGACTTCTGTTTAGACATTTGAGGATTTTATTTCTAGAAGTTGTAAAGGCTGTGTGCCTTATTTCCTCTTATTCAGATATTTTGTATTTGAGACTTGTTGAGAACTCCAGTTTATTTATTTCAGACATTGACTTGTACTTCAGTATGTTAGCTGATGAAATATTAATTTGATCTCTATTATTTCATCAGTTGATTCTTACATTATCTTTTACTTGCTTTTGTACCTACACCTGTTATTGACTCTACTAGAGAGATAGTAATTGTGATGGTGAAACATGTTATTGCACGGTGTGGTTTATGGTAGGTTTGACATTCTTGGTTTCGCCTTAGACTGTAGCCTTGTATGAACCAAGGGGCGTCACATTACCAGAGAAAATTGAGCACTTTGAGTGGGAGATTCTGTGAAGGGAGAGAGATCTTGTTGGTGAGGGTTAGTTTGATTATTTGAGAGTTGTAACTCACTGAATTTCTCCTCCATATAGTGAAATCTCCCAATCCTCTCCCCATAGACATAGGAATCTTGTCAAACCACGTAATTCTCTGAGTTTATAATTAATCTTGACTGTTTATATTGTGGATTGTGCTTGTTGTGTTCTTTGTACGTTACTTACTGACTTGTTTTGGATTGAATCTGATTCCGCTGGACACAACAAGTGGTATCAGAGTAAGGTTTCAGATCTAGGGTTTGAATTGGGTGGAGGAAAATTCGGTGGTGGAAGCTTGGATTTTAGAGATCTAAGTTTCGGTGGAGGTAGCGTCATGGAGTTGCCATTAGAGATATCGTCTTCCTTGTGTTGGGAGATTATTTTAGAATCCTATTTAGGGTTCAATTTGGGTGATTTCTCAACTCTATCATTCTGAAAAAAAATTCTCTACAATTTGGAGTTAGCAAGTAATGGCAAAAGAATGTGGTGATAGTAGCAAGGCTACGTCGAGTACAGTTCATGCTGCACTTCAAAATATGAAGATTAGTGTTGTGAAATATGATGGCAAAATCAATTTTGGGTTATGGATGAGTGATGTGCAGAATGCTTCAATAATCATGTGACCTTCGTTGTAGCTTGTTGTGGGCTTGACTTCGGGCCCATTCGAAGTGTGTAACCCATGGGCATTTACTTCTTGGATCCTTAGTGAAAATACATTTTGACCGTCTACAAGTGTTAGCCTCATCTCTTGTTGGGCTTTTTTTAACCAAGACTCGCGTACTCATCTCTACTCCACAAAAGAGAGGAAGAATAAGAAAATTCACATGTACAATTATAAAATTGTATTACTGTGGGATAGTTCCTCTTAATTATATGGGTATCATATTGTGGAGGAGATGAAATCGTGGCTTATGATAATTCTTTCGTCAATGGATGAAATCTAAAAGGAAAATTTGTGTCTTGGCCCAAAAATTAGAACTCTCATGTAACCCAATCCTCTTGACTTTGGGCCATGTGCTTAGACTCCTTGACCGAACTTCTCAAGTGAAAAGCCTCATTTTAGTTACGACCTTAGTAGAGAGAGAAGATTTCTTTTTATCCCCAAACTACTCTCGCCCTTAACCTCTCATCTCTCTTTTTTCTCTCATGTACCCCATGAATAATTTCTTCTTCTTCTCCTCAACCGTTATCTCTTTCACCACCACCTCTGATATTACATTCTCCTTCTCTTTCTTTTTATTCTTTCTTGACTATATCCTTTTTATCACCACAATATCTCCTTTGTCATTTTTATTCTTTCCTCGATCATATCTCCTCTTCCTTCTCCCACAACCATTGCAGGATCGCTTAAAGATGGTTTCTTTTGGCTAGGATGACCATATCCTAAAGCCACGCCGAAGTTAACACTTAACAGTTAAAGGTAATACTTAAACTTTACAATTAGCATTTAATAATTAAAGTTAACATTTAAGGTCTAATTTAACATGAGACATCAAAGTTAACAGCATATAATTAAAGTTAACAAGTGATAAAGTTAATATCTAACAAAAAGTTTTTATATTAATCTCAAAAATTAGATGTTAACTTTTGATCTCACATGTTAACTTTAAACCTCACATGTTACTTTTAGACCTTATATATTTATTTTAATTGTTAGATGATAACTATAAAGCTTAAATGTTAACTTTTAATATCACATGTTAACTTTAGACCTCACAAAATTTTTTTATTTGGAGACAACCGTTTTTAGCAAAAAAAAGTTTGTCTTTAATTGATGCGGTGGCGGTTGTGGAAGGACAAGAATAAGATAGAGATGAAGATGATGGAGGAGAGAGGAGAGTGGAATAGAAGAGTGGGGAGAGGGAATAGGAGGAAAGTGGAGATGGGATGAGGAGACAGGAAGAAGGGAAAGAGTGAGGAGATGTGGAAGACGGGACAGAGGAGGAGGGAAGAGGATGAAATTTAGATGGAGGAGAGACGAGAGAGGACAACGAACTTAGGTTAAGAGAAAGGAGCAAGGATACGAATAGACGGAGGGGAGAGAGGAGGAAGGAAGGGGGAGCGTGAGGTTGGGTCGATGAGGGTGGGTGTAAGACAGAAAAGTGGAGAAGGGAGGATTTGGGTTGGGGTGGGGGGGGGGGGGTGACAGAGTGTAGGCGTCTAAAAATACCTATAGGTGTCCGTACACAGCTCAAGATGGAGAGAAGACAACGAACGTCGTTATCCGAGTCTAAGAGGATTATCTGTCATCGACAAGTGCATGAAGCGAAACGACGACCAAGTAGCCCACGCGTGTCAATCAGCTCGCGCGCGTCGGTCAACACACGCACGTCAGTCAAGCGATCCGTGCGAGGAAGCGTATAAGTTAAGGAAACGACGGAATACGCATAAACGACACGTGCAAGTTAACAAGACGACCAAATACGTAAAACGGTAGAGAATACAAGTCCTGAAAAACCGAAAAACACCAAAGAACTCAGCAAAAACGCTAAACCCCCATGCCCGTATGGGTCAGACTGCGCTGACCCGCGCCCGCGCGGGTCGGACCAAGCTGACCCGCGCCTCCCACGGGTCAGCTGGTTGTTTCGCGTAGTTTTGACCCGAAAACGCATTTTTGGCGGTTTTGACGGGTTTTCACGAGATCTTCTCAGTTCCAGAGGTTCTTAACCACCTAAATCCTATCTCTAAACATGGTCAATCAGTTATTAACTGAAGATAAGGAGGAATCCATCATTCTTATCCACATACTCGCATCCGGAGCCTTATAAATACAAACCTAGGGCCTCCTTTCACAAGGGCGATTTATTATCAAGAGGAGGAGGTGTTGTCGAACTCTAGAGCCAATAGTCACGAATTTCAGCAAGGTTTAGCGAGATCCCGGTGAACTCCAGCATAAAGAATGAGCTATTCGAAGGATCTGAAGCCCGATTACACCGTTCCTTGAGATTAGGCTTGGTCTTAATCTCGAAAAGAGCCCTGATTTCGCTTGGTCGATTTCAGCGCTTCAAATCAAATACTCCCTCGGTGAAGGCAAAGCTCTGCCTAATTTTCCATTAACCGGATCCAGATCTAAGGCAGTCCACGGATAAACCCCGGCACAGGCGAAGAACCCACACAAGCAGAAGACCGATAAACGGTTTCCCTGCGTTTGTTTCGGCGAGAGTTGTAATTTTTGTTTTCATTGTGTAAGAGTCTTATAAAAAGACTATCTTTTTTGTTTTATTATAATGACTGAAGTTGTAATGAATACCGCAATGAATACATTAACTTTCGATGCGAACAAGCTGGCGACCACAGTGGGAGCCAACAGCTTTGTTGTCGAAGCTGTCGTGTCGCAACCTCGGATCTGCATCCCGGTTGAAGAAGTAATCGAATATGAGTTCGACCAACTAAAATACGAGGAATATCTATCGTTCTCCTCCTCCAGATCCTCCGCCCATCGCAAGCGTAGGAAGATCAAAACCCTCGTTGTTGCTGCCCTCTCGCGTTGTAACGCCCCTCTGGCTTCCAACGAGGTCGGATCTATAGATCTGAACTCCTCCTCAATCAAGGAGTTGAATACTAAAGGCGCACCAATCCTATCGAAAAGGGCACGTCAAAGGTGACGTCAACCCTCGCATGTCAGCTTGATAAGGCTTTGGAGCTGATAGATGGGATCCGTTACGAGGCGGATCTAAAATTTAAGGAGTATCAAGCGACCCAACAGAGAGCAAACGCCCCCTCCTCCAAATCATCAACGAGTGAATGGATCCAAATCAAAAGGATCCGTTCAACTCTAGAGGAGCGAATCCAGAAGCGCCGCGTACTTTTGCACGCGCGAATTCTTGTGCAAAAGGCACAAAAGATGCAGAAGGACGTAGCCAAGAAATAACCAAGATCCGACCCTCCTGCTCGCGGGTCACCCAGATCCGACCCTCCTGCTCGCGGGTCACCCAGATCCGACCCTTCAAGCCGCAGGTCACCCAGATCCGACCCTCCAACCCGCGGGTCACTCAAATCCGACCCGCTCCAGGGTCAAGATAGAAGACGTTCTGCACATGTTTCATCGATCCCTTCGTGTTTCGCACCTCCGGTGGAGCACCATAACAGCGTAGATTTGTCTTGATTTAAGATAAAGATCACGGATCGTCTTGGTCCTTCGCACGTGGGTCGAAGCAAAGCCCTGATCAAAGAACGCTTGGGTCGAATGACTGAATCCCGAGTGATTACTCGAGCTGGGGGTTGCACATAGAAAACTTTTGTAATTGACCGCCTCGGACGGCGAATTAAAGTCCAAGAGCCCGTCAAGAGTTCACGCTTACAAATGTGTGACTCTAAACGCGTGACTCTTGAGAACACTAAAGAAACATATTCATCTGACGATGATAACGTTATACCTTGGGAGTAGTGCCAACACACGATAGGTTGCTCCGGTCATCTGACTGACGAGTTGTACTATCGGGCTGGGGGTACGAATAAGTCTCAAAAGAGAAATACCCAAGAAACAGAGTCTCACTGACCGTGCGCCAAGCTAATTAGGGCAGTATTATCAGCGTGTAGTTGTCCCAAGACAGCTCCATAGAGGGTCTCGGTATTTAAGAGGATCTCTAACAGAGCGACTAAGTCCAAGCCAAAACGTTTCCGCGAGAAATAATCGGCCATTAAAGGTGATGAACTTCCGGAAGTCACAATAAATATGGCTGATAAGGGAAAGTCGATTCGACCTTCTAGCTCTGACCTGCTTGTATCGCATCGTCTAACCCGGTTACGATCAGGAACTATTAGACAAAGGGATTATCAGAGACTGTAGAGAGGGTTATCCTCAGATGATGAAGCATCAGATGTTAACTCGACAATCGTTTCTGATAATACGGTATCCAGTCTAGGATAATCCTACGAAGTGTTTATGATTAACACCAAGGAAGTAGCCAAAATGGTTGAGGATGCCTTGGCCAAGCAAAAAGAGAACTTCAAGTTCGAAATGAAAACGACTATGCGGCAGATGAGGGAAGAACATGACCAACAAATCCGAGCTTTGTCGAATCAAATTGGCGAATCCAGCCGTACTAAATGGAACAAGTACATCAAGAAAAAAATCTAAACAAGGAACCCCTCATATATATACCATATGTTCCGAGTACTTAGGAGATAAGTGGTAATACCCTCATTTTAGTGTTAAGTATAAACATCGCCATAATTGAATCTATCAGCCATATATAAGTCATACAAAAAGATTTAATTTACCTGCTCAAACATGTGTGGATAGTCACGACGCATGTCCTCTTCTCGCTCCTAAGAAATCTCCTCAACGCCTCTTCGGTTCCACTGAACTTTCACCAAAGGAATTACCTTGTTTCTAAGCCTCTTGTCCTCTCTGACAAGTATACAAACCGAAATCTCAATAGTAGTCAAATCCTCCTGAAGTTTAATCTCTGGTGCATCCGACACTCTCTGTTGCTCCTCATCATGCAAGTGCTTTTTGAGTATAGAAACATGAAATATATTATGTATACTAGACATCGATACTGGAAGATCTAGTCTGTATGACACAGCTCCAATGCGCTCCAAAATCCGGAAGGGTCCAATATACCTCGGTGAAAGCTTTCCCCGTCTTCCGAATCGCTGAACACCTTTCATAGGCGATACCTTCAGCATAACCAAATCGCCAACCTGAAACTCCAAGGGTCTTCGTCTCTTATCTGCATAGCTATTTTGTTAACTCTGAGCGGCTAAAATCCTCTCTCTAATTAATGCTACCTTCTCAGTAGTCTTCTTCACAAGCTCTGGCCCAAGTATTAAGCTAACCTCCGGCTTTGCCCAGCATATCGGTGATCTACAAGGTCTCCCGTATAATACCTCATATGGGGCCATACCGATCGTCGCTTGATAACTATTGTTATAAGCGACTCTATCAGTAGAATATACTCCTCCCAGCTACCTTGAAAGTCTATGATACAAGCCCACAACATGTCTTCCAACACCTGATTCACCCTCTCCATCTGACCATCTGTTTGTGGGTAGAATACACTGTTGTAAGATAATCTGTTGCCGAATGATACTGGAAACTCCTCCAAAAATGCGAAGTGAACACTGAACCTTAATCCGACACAATCATATCAGGAACTCCATAAAGTCGGACTATCTCCCGAATAAATATCCTCGCATACACCTCAGTTGTATATGTAGTCTTCACTGGAATAAAATACGCTGACTTCGTCAACCGATCCACAATCACCCAAACTGAATCATTCCCCTTCTTCGACTTTGGCAACCCTACAATAAAGTCGAAATATCTGCCCATTTCCACTCTAGGATGGGTAAAGGCTGAAGTGTTCCTGCTGGTCTCTGATGCTCTGCCTTCACCTGCTGACAAGTAAAACACTTAGCCACATACTCTGAAATCTCTTTATGCATACCACTCCACCAGAAGTGTCTCTTCAAGTCCTTGTACATCTTGGTGGTTCTTGGATGCACTGTATACCGAGTACAACAAGCTTCATCAAATAGCTCAATCTTCAGCTCGGCACTGGATGGCATAACCAATATACCCTTCATCCGTAGACCTCCATCTGCTCCAATGGTCCAATCAGCTTTAGGTTCTTTGGAAATCTCCTCCTTTTAAATTTGAATCCAAAAGTCTTCCAGCTGAGCTTTGACAACTCTGACACTCCAAGATGGCTGCATTGACACTGCTCCTAAAAATGCACTGGTTCCACCAATCTCAGGTCTGAAATCAAACTAGCTAAGAGTAAGAAGATCTCTATACAATGAACACCTCAAAGCCGAAACCTAATGTCGACGCTTCCTACTTAAAGCATCTGCTACGACGTTCGCCTTTTCCGGATGATACTGGATCACGAACTCGTAATCCTTGATAAACTCAATCCACCTCCTCTGTCCCTGGTTGAGTTCCTTCTGGGAGAAAAGATACTTCAGACTCTGGTGGTCTTTTAATAGCTCAAATTGTACTCCATACAAGTAGTGTCTTCAAGACTTCAGTGTAAATACCATTGTTGCTAACTCCAAATCATGAGCGGGATAGTTTTGCTCATGTACCCTCAACTGTCGTGAGATATATGCTACTTCCCTCTGAGTCTGCATTAAGACGCCTCCTAAACCTGCTAATGATGCATCTGTGTAGACCACAAATATCCTGTCACTGCTCGGAATAGTCAAAACTGGCGCTAAAGTCAACTTAGTCTTCAAGATATTAAAGGCTTTCTGGCACTCCACACTCTAAATGAACTATACACCCTTCTTCGTAAGGCGTGTAAGTGGCGTCGAAATCTTCGAGAAGTCCTGAATGAACTTCCTGTAATAGCCGGCTAAGCCTAAAAAGCTACGAATCTCTATCACCGTCCTTGGTGGTTCCCAATCAAGAACTGCTATAACCTTAGCCGGATCCACTACTATGCCCTCTTTATTGATGACGTGGCCGAGAAATCTGACTTCTAAAAGATAAAACTCACACTTGCTGAACTTGGCATATAACTGATGCTCCTGCAGAGTCCTCAAAGCTAACGGTAGGTGCTGCTCGTGTTCTGCCTCCGATCTCGAATAAATGAGGATGTCGTCGATAAAAACAATCACGAACTGATCTAAGAAGGGACGAAAAACCCGGTTCATCAAATCCATGAATACAGCGAGTGCTTTGGTCCACCCAAATGGCATGACCATGAACTCGAATGATCAATATCGAGTAAGAAAAGTGGTCTTGGGAATATCCATCTCCCGAACCCGTAACTGATGATAACCAAAACAAAGATCAATCTTCGAGAAATACTACGCTCCCTGCAACTGGTCGAACAAGTCACCAATCCTAGGTAATGGGTATCTATTCCGGATAGTAACCTTGTTCAACTCTCTATAATCAATGCACAATCTCATACTACCGTCCTTCTTCTTCACGAAGAGGACTGGTGCGCCTCATGCAGAATGACTCCGACGAATAAAACCCTAAGCTAACAACTCGTCCAACTGGGTCTGAAGCTCCCTCATCTCAGCTGGTGCCATGCGATAGGGTGCACGAGATATCGAGGTTGTGCCTAGCTGTAACTCAATACAGAACTCAACCTCTCTCACAGGAGGTAGTCCAGGTATGTCCTGAAAGACATTCTGATACTCTGAGACAACTCTAGTCTCTAATAAATCAACACCCTGATCCCGTCGCATCACCTCCTCGATGTATGCCAGAAATAACTCCGCAAAACGGTTGCCCTGAGAGGTTGCCACAATCATCTCAGACCCATTGGACGTTCGCAAATTGATTGTCTTCGCAAAGCAGTCAATACTAACATGGTAGGAAGACAACCAATCCATACCAAGGATAACATCAAACTTGGACATATGCAACACTATCAAATCGACAACGAACTCCGACTCATCAAAACTAATAGTACTACAAACGCTCTTCAGAAGTAATATCTCACCTAAAGGGGTGAAAACTGATAAAGTGGTGTCTAATGGCTGAGCTACGAGCTGGAGTCTAGACATAAAACCATACGAAATGAAGGAATGCGAAGCTCCCGAATCGAAGAGAATACGGGCGGGAAAAAAATTCACAAGGAACGTACCCTCCACCACTGCTCTGCTAGCTCCATGATCACGCGGTACTACCATATATACTCTTACTGTGGCTGACGTCGGCTCTGCTGCTTGTGCTGGAGAGTACGGAACTATCTACCCCTAAGGAACCTCCTGAACTGCACGAATCTGTCCCTCAGTCTTCTGAACTACTGGCGGTGCCTCTAGCCTTATGTGCTGACCCTGACCTCTGCCCTGAACTCTCTACTACTGCTGGTTCAGGCCCTTGCCCTACTGAGCTCCTACTGGTACGTTGCAACACTCTGATACCTTATGTCCGACCTTGTAACAGTTATAGCAAACTCCCTGAAACTTGCGCTGCTGATGCGCTCTCTGATCCTGCTAGGGTCCCTTCTTATGAGGGCCCTTATGCTGCTGCTGAGGTCCCAAAAAAGGTCTCTTGTTCTTACCCTTGTCCCCGTTCTGTCCTGCCTTAGTCTTCCCTTCCTTATCTTTCTGGAACATGGCAGTCTCAATCTCCTATGAGGTGGCGGTCTTTGATACCTCTCAAACTAAATAGAACTTCCTCGAGACGAGGTATCGACGAAGATTAGGGCGGAACCCTGCTAGGAATATCTGAGCCTGTCGCTTTCCTGTCTGCCACATACCCGTGAAGTGCAGCAACTCCATAAATCTGTTCTCAAAGTCTGCCACTGACATGTCCCCCTGAGTCAACCGGGACAACTCAAGCTCCTTCTCAGTCCGTGGTGCAGAAGAAATATACTGCCTATCAAAGAAGTAGACGAAGTCATCCCATGTGAGGGTCATCCGATGCTCTAGAGTGAACTGGAGTCGATACCATCTCCCGGCGTCTCCCTTCAGACTGTAGGATGCCAATCTCTGGTTCTGGATAGAATCCACATTAAGTATGTCAAGGGTGTTACTCATATCCTTCTTCCACTTATGGACCGCAAGAGGGTCTGATGACCCCTAAAACTCCGTTGCCCTCATCTTCTGGTACCTCTCTACCATACGGAGCCAAGCCTCCTACTCTGTGGCTCTATCCGGAACTACTGGTAGAATAGCTGCAGGTACGGTCTCTGAGGGTCTCTTGCTGATAGGAACAGCTGGTATCCTCTATGGCTGATCTGTTGGTGGTGGTGGTGGCATTGGTGACGCGATATGATTCGCCACAAGCTCCTCAATTGCTGCCATCCTAGCTACGATGGGAGCCATAAGATCTATCAGGTACTGGAGAGCCTGCTGCGGCTCAGGTGGTGCCTGCTGTGGCTCGGGTTGAGCTTGCTGTGGCTCAGGTGGAGCCTACTGCGACTCTGCCTGTCCAGCTCTCCGAGTACGAGGTCTACCACATCCTGTCATCTCTCTGATCATAAGAAAATAAGAGTTTATGAGTCAAAATAGATATATACACATACATAGCATAGCACAATATGATTTTCACAACAATTTAGTGTTCACACAAATACTTTAAATTTACACAAAAATAGTTGTCATAAAAAAATATCCTCAAATTTTGAGATATACGCATATATCGTCCTCACTCATACTAGAGAATCCTTACGGACTCTATATATGAATCCTAAGAAACTCTATCCTAGCTCCACGACTTGACACAGGATGATCCTAAGAATACTGGAACTAGAGCTCTGATACCAACTGTGATGTCCCTGGGTTCACACAAGGTTGCAGTCCAAGGTAAAACCAAGAATGTCAAACCTGCCATGCACCACACCGTGTAATAACATATCTTACCATCACAATTACTAGCTCTCTAGTAGAGTTAATAACAGGTATAGGTACAAAAGTAAGTAAAAGAAAATACAAGAATCAACTGATGAAATAATAGAGATCAAATTAATATTTCATCAGCTAACATACTGAAGTACAAGTCAATGTCTGAAATAAATGAACTGGAGTTCTCAACAAGTCTCAAATACAAAATGTCTGAATAAGAGGAAATAAGACACACAGTCTTTACAACTTATAGAAATAAAATCCTCAAATATCTAAACAGAAGTCTACAATGGAGCTTAAAAAAATATATAACTAAAACAGATAGCTGAAGCTAAAGTGCATCGCCATCAACCTGCGACTTTCCGGGCTCTTGGTTCGTTACCTGAAAGGGGGAGGGGATAACGAGCGTCAAAGCGCTAGCGAGCAACATCACAACCAACCCCAAGGAAAAAGGCTCATCGTATACAGAAAATACAGTTAATACATATATAAATAAAATCACCGATTCTGTTTAGGAACTTACAACATGAGCTTAAGTACGTCGAGCGGAATAATCCAAACAAGGAAACCCTCATGTATATACCTTGTAGCTCATATTGTAGATCCCTAATGATAAGAGGATTTTAGTACTTAGGAAATTACAACACGAGCATAGGTACGTCGAGCAAAATAATCCAAACAAGGAAACCCTCATGTATATACATTGTATCTCAAATTATAAATTCCTAAATACCAAACCCGAAATCTAATACAGGAACAATAATAAAAGAAGACAAACCCATCTCATAACTTAAATCTGGTGTCATGTCGTAACTCACATAAGTGTCATGTCCAGCCTATGCAAGTATCAGTGTCAATCTCAAGGTCTAAACTGATGTCTAACACATGGACTAAAACTAGATGTAGTGGATGTCCAACACATGGACTGCATATGAAAATTGTCCAACATATGGACAAAATGTGATAAATGTCTAACACATGGACTACACATCATAATTGTCCAACACATGGACTAGATGAAATATATGAACACATGCATATACCCTAATTTCTCACGTGTCTCGGTGTTCAAATCTAAACTCGTGTCTGCATGTCATCTCACATGTAAAGATACAGGTTAAATAATAATTTCTAATACCCATTATTCGAGGTGACTCCTCGTTCATATTAAAGCACGCAATAATAATAAACAAGCATAAACAGTTTTAGTTAAACTGAAACAATCCAAACAGATCCAAACCAAGGAAACTAGAAAATTCCTTATCAGTCTACTCACGAGTCGACTAGGATTGGTCGACTCATTGGTCGACCGGAATAAAATACAAAACTATAAATTTTCCCGTCAGTCGACTCATTGGTCGACTCATCAGTCGACTGATAAGTCGACTCATTAGTCGACTGAGCAGAAAATTCCTAGTTTTTCTGCATACGATGATTTATATGAAAAATTTAAATCTAAAGTTCTTCTTTATCATGTCCAACAAAATATTTCCGATTCTAACACATGTGTATCAGCAGAAACAAAAAATTCGCATGTAATAACTTACATTAAAACCCTAAACATATTTATCCATGTTTAAAAACGTTAAAAAACAAAGAAATCACAAAGAAACACATGTTTAAAACTAACTCCAGATCTTGATCTACATTACAAAAATGTTGGTGAATTTTTATTAAACTGAAAAAGTAGATCTTGCAACTCATAATATAAAGCATTTATCTTTATGCACAAAAATACGTTTTAGGCTCAAGAATTCGAAATAAATCTCAAAGAAAATTATACAAACAGTGGGTGAGGGCTGGGCGAGATGTTACTCGCCTCTGGTATGCTAGAACAACTCCTGAATCCGAGAGAGGATGATTCTCTTCGCTGCAACTCGCCAAAACCCGCTGAAATCCTCCGAAAATCCCCCAAAAATTACCAAAAACGAACTAGGATTTGAGGGGAGAGAGGAGCTAGGGTTTCTCTGGGATTCTGATGGGTTTGGGGTTGGTTTTGGTAAAAGAAAAAATATATATAATACGGTTAAAACCCGAAAGAAAACTCACCCAAACCGATAACTGAAAAATCTGGAAATCTGCCCGTAAGTCGACTCATAGGTCGACTCATAAGTCGACCATGAGTCGACTAAGCCGACGTTTTCCAGATTCGTGCATGTTTTGCTAATTTGTCAAAACCAATACACAAAACTCTATAAAAATACACTCATACATATCTGATAACTTGTTATCAAGTATATCTATGATCTCAAGTTATTTACCACAATAGAATTATCTATCACTAATAATTCACATATACTTCTAACAAAAATACGGGGTTTTACATTCTTCCCCCCTTAAACAAATTTCGTCCTCAAAATTCAAAAATCATACTCCAACAAATAATATTACTCTAGACAAGCATATAGCAATATTTATATTTAACAATCCAGGATGATTATATTCCCACTCAACCCTTAATCAAATGGAACTAGCACGTCGGGCGAAAAATCCAAACAAGGAACCCCATATATATATACCATGTATTCCAAAAGATTAAAAATTAAACGGAAATATCCTCATTCTAGCATTAAATCTAAATATAATTACACAAATAACCATACACATAAATCAATCCACTTCCTTAATAAATGCAGGAAGTAGCGCTACATAGCATCTTCGCGCTCTCGAAAATCATCTTCGATGTCCACACCTAACCATCTAAAATGTAAATACCCCCACTTAACCCTAACTAAATGGAACAAGTATATCGAGCGAAAAATCCAAACAAGGAACCCCTCATATATATACCATATGTTCCGAATACTTAGGAGATAAGTGGTAATACCCTCATTTTAGTGTTAAGTATAAACATCGCCATAATTGAATCTATCAGCCATATATAAGTCATACAAAAAGATTTAATTTACTTGCTCAAACATGTGTGGATAGTCATGACGCATGTCTTCTTCCCGCTCTCAAAAAATCTCCTCAACGTCTCTTCGGTTCCACTGAACTTTTACCAAAGGAATTACCTTGTTTCTAAGCCTCTTGTCCTCTCTGACAAGTATACAAACCGGAATCTCAATAGTAGTCAAATCCTCCTGAAGCTCAATCTCTGGTGCATCCAAGACTCTTTGTTGCTTCTCAAGTGCTTCTTGAGCATAGAAACATGGAATACATTGTGTATACTAGACATCGATGCTGGAAGATCTAGTCTCTATGACACAACTCCAATGCGTTTCAAAATCCGGAAGGGTCCAATATACCTCGGTGCAAGCTTTCCTCGTCCCCCGAATCGCTGAACGCCTTTCATAGGCGATACCTTCAGCATAACCGAATCTCCAACCTAAAACTCCATGGGTCTTCGACTGAGATTGGTCGACTCATTGGTCGACCAGAACAAAACACAAAACTATAAATTTTTCTGTCAGTCGACTCATTGGTAGACTCATCAGTCGACTCATAAGTCGACTCATTAGTCGACTGAGCAGAAAATTCCTAGTTTTTCT
>BQKN01047286.1:0-18121 GCA_022839385.1 Asparagus kiusianus | reverse complement strand
ACATAGATCAGGATTAATATTTAATTATCTACAATTTGGGACATATGGTATATACATGAGGGTTTCCTTGTTTGGATTATTTCACTCGACGTACTACATCTCGAGTTGTAGATTTTTAAGTATTAATTCCATCTAGTGTATGAACCTATACTTGGATGATTATTCTGATCGCTAGCTGCATGACCTCGTTACCCGATCGATTTTGGATTATTCTGATTATTCTATTCTAGTAATGAATTACATTTAGATTATTACTATTTCAGTTGCATGTTTCTATTGTCATTACTATTATTGCTTTGGTTATTCGACCGTTCTATTCTTCCTTTTGGGATCTTACCGTGTGCCATACACGCTGACGTACTCCTATTCTCTCGGGTTGTACGTCAGATTTAGATGATGGACAGCTTCAGTTCAGAATCGTACAGGAGCCAGAGGATTCCCTGCAAGAGTGCTCTGCAGACCGAGCAGAAGAAGCCGAAGCTTAGTTATTGGTCCTCTATTTACTTTTGTAGCACCTTCCATTCTGTTGATCGATGTATTTTATATTTTCTAGCATTTCTTTCAGATAGTCTTTTATAAGGGCATGTTGACCCGAATATTATGCCTGGGATGATATTCAGTTGTGATATGTATATTTTCTGTTCTGACTTGTTTATTATATTCTAGCTACTGTGATCGGGGACTTGTGCCTTTGTTTGTATTTCTTGACGCTTAGCATATTAGATTGAGAAGACGGGGTCTAACACTTATCTCTCCTCAGTCTAATATGTTGCGGGCTTACTCGCGTTCTGATTCCCTGGTATTTTGGAAAGTGGGGCATGACATAGTCTATTGCCGTGATAAAGACAAAGTCTACGTATTCCACATTGTAGCACTAAAAGAATTAATTCTTTTAGCACAATGTTATATGCGAAACGGGCTTATACAATCCGCATGTTAGCCCGATTCAAACGGTAATCGGTAAAGGCATATCAAGTCCATTGATGGCTGAGGATTTGCCAAAAATCCTATAAGCATTGTATCCACTGGGTTCACAATCAACAAATAAACATCATGATACAAGATGAGTATACTAAATCAAATACTGAGTCTTTACTAATAGATCAAGTCAAAGCACACAATGATAAAACTCATCGGCCCGAATGCAATCGGTGACCGAGAATGTGAAGTTCCAACCTAGAGAGCCTATCTGCATAACCCTGCTCAAGCTCAGCCTGTAGATCAGCTCGGACAAAATCTTTAGAACTACTCAAGATCTTCGTGGATTCACCTTTTAGCTTCATCAATCTCTCCTGTGCAAATCCTAGTCTCTCCAGAATCTGTCCGGGAGAACTCTCTAAGCCAGCTAGCTCATCTGTAATTATAGCGCCAGACTCCTCAGCATACTTTAGGGTTTTCTTCAGCCTGGCTATCTCTTCACGGTTGGAATCTAAAGAACTGAGTAACTCAGCTCTATCTGTGTCCTTCCTCACAAGACTAGCCATTATCTGTGCGATAGAACTCTCATGCGACTAAAGCTCGCTACCAATAGAAGATCTGAGGTCGCGCCAATGTGTCAGTCTATGCTCCAACTAAGAAGATACGAAGGAAGAAGCCCCACTAGCCTTCAGCTCCTCTAACTCTCGAAATTCACACTCCAGAACAACAAAGTCGGCAGTGAGAGAATCAGCTAGCTCAGGATATCCCTACTCTCTAATCATCATCATGTGTCGAGCAAGGGAACGCCTGAACTGATCGAAGCAATATCCCTGATGAAGAAGTTTCTAGATCATTCCATCAAAAAAGTTGACGAAATAACCAAGATCCACTTGGAAAATGTATTTGCTAGGATCAGGATCAGCTAAATGGGCTAGGACGCGCTTATATGGAGACGGTGGAGACCCTACAAGTAATGGTACAGATGTAGGCGTATAAAATTGCCTATAGGTCCCTTAGCACAGCTCGACACGGTGATTCAACAAAACAACGAACCATCGAGTGACGAGGCGACGAGGTCAACGAATTGCACACGAGCAACGGAATTCGCGTGCGGAACCAATCCAACGGTTAGGGAAGTCAACGGGTCGTCCAACCATAAAATGGATTCGAACTCAAACACCAAAGCGGATTTACTACCAAATCAAGATCCAGACTATCAAATCAAGTCCGGATGATCAGCTACCAAAACCAGAAAGCGAAAACATCGGAAACAACACCCCAAGGGGCTCAGCAAAACCCGAGCCACCCCAGGGTGGCTCGGCCCAGTGCCGAGCCACCCTGAGGTGGCCGGCCCAGATCTGTGCCAAAGGCACAGATCTGGTTGCCTATAAATATGGACTTGGGTTCATTCATTTGGGGGACTTTTGGAAGAACTTTTGGAAGAACTTTTGGAGAGCCGAAACTCTGCCGGATTGAGATCTTGTGCTCGAGTTGTTGAAGGCTTGAAGACTTGGACGTTTGGATCTGGTTCTTGGCGAGCACCCGCATCATAAAAGGCAAGAGTTCGAGGGAACCAAATCTTCATATCTACGTTGCTATACTCCGGATCAAAGCTTGGTCTTTGATCCCGAGATTTGAGCGGTTGTTTCCTTGGTGAAATAATCCCTCCGGCTATTATTTGCTTGGTGAGATAATACCTGTGATATTACGTAGATCTGTTTAGATCTAGATCGTGCGGTGGTCAACGGATCAACCATCGGCGCAGGCAAACAACCCACGCAAGCGAGTGACCGGATAACAGGAGCTCGTGATTTGTTCGGCATAAAAGGAAAGTTGTAATTTTCATTTTTTTGTTTGATTTTCATTGTAACCAGATCTTATAAAAAGATCGGATCTTTTTGTAACACAAAAAGTTGTTATTTAAGAGTGCAATGGGATCATCAATGAAGAAAACCATTTTTCCCGCGAACAATCTGGCGACCACAGTGGGAGCCACCGATCTCGCTGCCGAGATCGGAGCGACGCAGCCGCGGATCTCGATCCCGGTCGTGGAGGAGGTCGAGTATGAGTTCGACCAGCAGAAGTACGAGGAGTACGTGTCCTCGTCTGGATCAACCTCCCCCCGTAAGTCCAAGAAATCCCAGAAGTTCTCCTCCAGGAGAAAAGTCCGTTGGTGCGAAGAAGTTGAAGCCACCAACGACAACCTCACCCCGATCGACACCGAAGTTGCGTCGGGTGAAGTCCCACCAGCCTCTAAGCAGGTCAAATCTGCCATTGAAGGCGTGGTGACTCTCTCTAAGAGAGCTCGCCAGAGGCAGCGTCAACGCCTTGTGAAGCAATTCGTAAAGGCCATGGAGTCTGTTGACGGGGTCCGCTACAACGCGGATCTGAAGAGCAAACGAGGCAAACAGCCTCAACAACAAATGAAGGGTGGTTCCTCCAAGCCATCGACGATGGAGTGGGTCCGTGTTAAACGGAGCCGTTCGACGCTGGAGGAGCGCATCCGCAAACGCCGCGCATTATCAGCGCAAGCACGGGCCAGTGCTGAAGAAGCCCGTCGGAAGCTACAGAAGGAGGTGGTCAAAAAACCACCATCAACTCGTAGGGTTTGGAAACCGAAGTCTGAAGCGGCGATTCAGACCAAGGAGCAACAACTGCAGCCTCCGAAAGCTCAAACTCCGGTGAATCAACCCAAGTCGCCGGTGATTTCCACAACTGTTCCGGGAGATCCCACAGGACCATCCCAGAAGAGGAAGTCAGTTTTGGAGCACCTCGGTCCACTTCCCAAAGAACGAGGCAAAGCTCCAGTCCAAGAACGGTTGGGGCCAATGAAGAAGTCCCAAACGATTCAACATGCTGGGGGTCGCCGCAACCCTCAACACTTGGAGAAAATCGTGGCACCTAAGCGCACAACTTTGCGCATCGAAGTGCAAGAGCCCGCTGAAGATTCACGCCCACAAAGGCGCGTTTCGAGGCGTGTGACTCTCGAAAGCCCAAAGAAGGCAAGTCGCCCTCAGAAGGAAACATTCTCGTCTGATGACGAGGACGTTATACCTGAGAAGTCGTGTCAACACACGATAGGTTACTCCGATCGTCAAGCTGATGAGTTGTACTATTGTGACGGGAGCACGAGGAAATCCAGAAAGAGAAGCCCTCGAAGGCTCGAAACTCAGTGTCCTTGTTCAAAGCTCATTCGGGCGGTACTGTCTGAGTGCAACTTTGTCAAGGCAGTCCCCGAGAGAGTTTTGGTGTTCGAAAGACTTAGTACTGAAACGCCAAAACCAAGGCATAGGTGTTTCCGACGAAGAAGGACGGTGGTCGAAGACGGTGAACATTCGAGGGTCACCGCCAACATGACCAGCAAAGGAACATCGGCTCAGGACAACCCCGAGGCGATTCCAGAAATACCCCGACGATTAACTCGTCTACAATCCGGGGCTATCATTCGCGCGACGTATGGTAGGGTTCGGACAAGAGTACCTTCGGGAGACGAAGAATCAGATGCCGGCTTGGTAATTGCATCTGACAACACTGTGTCAAGTGAAGGGCAACCCCGCGAATCATTCATGATAAGCGCGGAGCAAGTGGCCAAGATGCTCGAAGAGGCCATGGCCAAACAACAGGAAAACTTTAGGTTCGAAATGCAGATGGCCATGCAGAGCATGAGAGAGATGCATGATCAACAGATCCAAGCACTGACGAACCAGCAAGGCGAACCAAACCGCCGTAATCCAGTTGTTCAGGAAGTGGAGAATGCGAATGCGGATGAAGCCCGCAATGTCAATGATCCTCCCATTAATACAGGGGGTGGCAATGAGGATGCTAGTCACAACACCACGCTTCCACCTCCGAATCGCACTGATGAAAACTCGGGTGAAAGCTTGAAAATTAAGAACCTAGAGAGCAAAATCAATACATTGATTTCCGCTCAAGAGACGAAAAAGACAGGCATTCCTTGCCCATACCCAAGAGAGTGGGAATCAATCCCATATCCGACGAAGTTCAGTCTAATTAACTTCATGCCGTTTAATGGGATGGGTTCACCCACTCAGCATTTGATTTATTTCAAATCGTACTTGGGGATAATCTCTGGTAATGAGCCTCTGATGGTGCGGTCATTCGTTGGCACTCTTCGCGGAGCCGCCTTCGATTGGTATCGCCGCCTCAAGCCAGGTAGCATAAACAGCTGGGACGACATGGAGACTAAGTTCCTCACAAATTTTTTCGACGATGACACCGAGATCTCTATTGGATCGTTGCTCGATGAGAAGCAGAAGGACGGAGAGTTAGTCGACACCTTCGTCAAAAGGTTCCAGAACAAGGCGATGAATTGCCGGGATCCGATCACTGAGGAGTTCATCCTCCAAACCTGCCACAACAACCTTTCGCTGGATGTGTTGGAAGCAATGGGCACAGCACCATCCAAGACATGGAAGGATTTGAAGGTCCGAGGGGAGCAAGCTGAGCGATTCCTCAAAAGAAAGAAGGCGGAGAGAGGCCAACCGGCAACAAATCCTCCGAAACAGAACTTCAACCCGAAAGGAAAAGGTAAAGCTCATGCTAATGCCGTTGATGCTAACCAAACTTTTCAATTACAACCTCAGCAACAGCAGCAGCAACGAGCGCCACAACAATCCCAGCCGCAATGGCAGCAACGGTCTCAGAAGTAAAAATCTTCAGAGCCGAAGTTTCCTAAAGTATACTCCTTCAAGGATGATGAAGTTCCTGGCATCTTCAAGTACTTGTTGGAGAACAACAAAATTCAGCTGCCAGCGATCGTGGATCAAGAAGGAGCTAGCAAAGTGACGGATCCGAAGTACTGCGCATACCACAGAGCGGTCCATCACCCTACGAGGTCATGCTACCACCTCAAGGACAAGATCCAGGCGTTAATCGATGTAGGGGTCATAACCCCGAAACTGGCCAAGAATGTGGGAGCAAACGCGGTGTCAATTAGTTTTGGATCGGTGCCTACAACTTGGTTCGAGCCAAAGCGCGTCACTAAAGTCGGGATGAAGACGGTGAATGATGACCCGCACGGACAGCGCCAAAAGGGACTTGTGCCACACACAGCCCCAAACGGCGAAATTCTCTGGGTTCACCCCGACCTGATCGGAGATGAACAATGGGTCGGATCGTCATCCAAGAAGAAATCAAAAGGGAAAGGGAAGTCTTGCTTCGGAGTCTCTGCTATCCCAGGAGAAGATGACGAAAGAATCCCCACTTTCCCGCTTTCCGACGAAGAACAGGAAGTCTTCGCGACCCGGAGTGGAAATGAGTATCACTTCAAATATCCATCTCCTGGTGATCAATTAGCTGAGCAGGGGGTGACAAAACGGAGACCAGCCAAAACTCTCACAGAGCTGGGGGTGATTACGGTTCCTAAACCGGTTGAGGAGGCTCGACGACAGCCGGCAGATAAACAAAAAGAAAAGAGGCCCGAGGAGGTTCAAAATCCGAAGCAGTCTCGTTTCAGTCGTCCGATTGGAAAGGATAAACCGGAGAGTTCAAAAACTCCGCGCGTCTTCGACATCATGGCTCAGTTAGCTAATATTCCGGCATGGATAACGCTATATGAGTTGCTACGGCTGTCTAAGGAGACTAGAGAAGCCTTGCAAGAAGCCTTAGCCGATTCAGAAGTGTTTCTCACTCGGATTAAGCCGACGCCTGAAGAACTAGAACTTTTAGCTCAACAGTGCAATGTGGCAGCTAAGAACATTCCCTGCATCACCTTCACCAAAGAGGACATGCAGACGAAGAATTCAAACCATGATCGACCCCTGTACTTCGTCGGGTACATTGGCTCCAGCGAAGTCAACCGAATCCAAGTGGATCCGGGTTCCGCTATGAGTATTATGCCACTTCGCTTAATGCATAGCCTTGGTATTCCAGTCAGCAAGTTGGCGTCTACAGGCACGGTAAGTTACGGATTCAACACCAGCGGGTCAAGACCTTTGGGAAAAATCCGAATAAAGTGCCAAATGGGCGATCTGAAGACGGAGGTCACGTGCTACGTGATTGATGCTGAGACATCCTATAACTTACTACTGGGTCGGCCTTGGATCCATAGTAATGTTATAGTTCCCTCCACCTTACATCAGTGTCTGAAATATGTCGACACTGATGGAAGGGTCAGGACGGTGGTCGCGGATAAGCAACCATTCAAAGGGTATGAGAATTACTTCACTGATTCTCTCCTTTATGGTAACGAATCTGATACGGAACCATCGTTCTAGGGCACGGACAGTGGAGAAGAAGCTGATTCCGAGGCCGGATTCGATTACAATGGCGGTTTTGTTTTAAATGACATTGTACCCTTTGTAATCAATCTTGACGATGAACAATCGTCAGATGGCGGTTGTAACTGGCAACTTGCCGATATTGAAATAAATCATGATTTAGAGTACTCCATGTCTCTTGATGATGCGATAAAAGGATTAGACGATAATCCTGATTTATGTATGCCGCTCCGATCATCTTATGTAATGAAGAAACGCCTCCAGCATTCTTTCGGAACAACCCAGATTGTTCCTGCCAAAAGAGGGGGACAAAAAGAAGTGATTTATGGTAAAGGAGAGAATTTACTATTGCCGGATCATTTTCTAAGAGAAGATGAAGATGATGACAAATCTGGTCTGCATTTATCTAAATATAGTCCGGAAGCGCGCAAGCTCATGGCAAGACAGGGATATGATTTCACACTCGGAGAAGGTTTGTACTTCGATCGAGGTTCTCGTATCCCAGTCAAAGCGGCATATGTACCAAAAGGGAAACCAGATGATTATTATCGTCACAAAAGAGGCTTAGGCTACGTATCCTCGTCTGATGATGAATGTGGTTGGCAAATTATCGATCAAATTGCCAACAAAGCTAAGGATGGGTACTCGGCAGATTCCTCAGGATGGGACTCCGACACAAGTTTGGGAGAAATGTTCAAGACCTTAATGTCCAACATGACTTCAGCTGATCCATCTACGATGGAAGACGATGAGCAAATGCCAACGTGGGAAGACCCATGAGTCCATCATCTGAACCTACAGTATGGAGATAGGTTTGAACAGAGGGAACCCCCCACAGAGGACAAGATAGTCCAAATTAATATGGGCGATGAAGCCAACCCAAAGCCCATATTCATCAGTGATAGTCTTCCTCCTGATGAGAAGGAGGAATTAATTGCCCTCATCAGGGAATACATCGACGTCTTCGCTTGGAACTACGAAGACATGCCAGGGCTCGACCCTAATGTGGTGATGCACCGCCTCGACATCAAACTGGATACCAAACCTGTCAAACAACAGCAAAGACGATTTCGTCCGCAAATTATGGAAGCCATCGAGGCAGAGGTTAAGAAGTTGATCGGCTCAGGGTTTATCCGAGAGGAGCAGCATCCAGACTGGCTGGCCAACATTGTCCTAGTCATGAAGAAGAATGGCAAAATCAGGATATGCATTAACTTTAGGGACCTGAATGCAGCATGTCCGAAAGACGACTTTCCTCTCCCAATCACGGACGTCATCATCGATAATACGTGCGGATTCGAGAGAATATCCTTTATGGATGGTTTTTCGGGGTATAATCTGATTAAGATGCACCCGGATGACGAGAAACATACAGCATTCAGAACGCCCCTCGGTGTCTTCTGCTACACGGTGATGCCTTTCGGTCTAAAGAATGCAGGTGCCACATACCAACGAGCGATGACTAAGATTTTCCAGAAGCACCTCAGGAAAACGGTTGAATGCTACGTTGATGATTTGGTGGTAAAAAGCCACAACAAAGAAGATCACATCAAAGACTTGAAAATGATGTTTGATCTCATGCGGAGTCATCAATTGAAAATGAATCCCACAAAATCCTTCCTCGGAATGTCCAGCGGAAAATTCCTGGGATTCGTCGTCACCACTAAAGGTATACACATCGACCCTGATAAGGTGAAGGCGATAAATGAATTGCAACCCCCGAGAAATCTAAGAGAACTCAGAGGATTGCAAGGGCGTTTAGCTTACATCCGGAGGTTCATCTCAAATCTTTGTGGGAAGTGCCAACCATTCTCTAAGCTAAACAAGAAAGGTGTGTCATTTATCTGGGACGATGCTTGCCAAAAAGTGCTCGAAGATATCAAAACATATCTGATGAATCCCCCTGTTCTTGTTGCACCAAAATCAGGTAAACCGTTCTTGATTTACATCAAGGCGATGAACCATTCGATAAGTGCTTTATTAGCACAAGACGATGATAATGGTCACGAACAGGCAGTTTATTACTTAAGTCGGACCTTGATAGGCGCCGAGTCTCGATATCCGATGATTGAGAAAGAATGTCTTGCATTGGTATTCGCAGTGCAAAAGATGCGACATTACTTGGTTGGCCAGACGATTTACGTCATTGCTAATATTAATCCGGTACGAGTATTCATGACTCAACCAGGTTCGATGAATTGGCGGTTAGCAAAGTGGGCCCTTCTCTTGTCCCAGTATGATTTGCACTTCAAACAGCAGAAGTCGGTCAAAGGACAAGCGATTTGTGATCTTTTGGCGGCAAGTCCAACAACAGATACGGTCGAAGTATATGATGACTTGCCAGATGAAACCCATGAGGTTAACACCACATCACACCAACAAGTATGGAAATTGTACTTTGATGGTGCTTCAAGAGCAGTTAATAAGGTAATAACCCCTGGATGTTCTAGAGTCTCCTCCGGAGTTGGAGTTGTCTTAGTTTCCCCAGGGAAGCACGTGATGCCTTGAGCTTATTCACTGACGAATCCATGTTCTAATAACGTAGCCGAGTACAACGCGCTCCTCATTGGACTTAGTTTCGCCAAGGAGCTGGGGGTCGAATATCTCGAAGCTTTCGGGGATTCTCAGCTAATCGTTAACCAAGTCCGTGGAGAGTATGAAGTCAGGAACCAAGACCTGATCCCGTACCATCAGGAGGCCGTCAAAATGGCAGATTCGTTCGAAGAATTCTTCATCGAATACATACCGCGTCTCCAGAATGCTTATGCGGATGTACTGGCAGCACTAGCAGTATCACTCGCGCAGCCGCCCGAAACCGAACTGCTAGTCACAGTAAGATCGCACCAACTCTGCATACCCATATACGATATGGATATTGAAGAGGAAGATGACAAGAACATAAATGCCAAAGAGGTGAACTCAACCCAAATCGGGTCTGAGTCCCGAGATTGGCGCTTTCCCATTATTGATTACGTCCAGTATGGCATTTTGCCGGAGGGTGTAAAAGAAAGAGAATCTATTCGCTGAAGAGCACCACGGTTCTTTTACAATACTGAGACCCGCACATTATACCGTCGAGGGTATGATGATTTGCTTCTCCGATGCCTTTCGAACGAAGAAGCAAAAGAAGTTCTTAAGGAAGCACACGAAGGAGAATGCGGTGCGCATCAGCCTAGTCCCAAGCTGTATGATCGAATCAGAAGAATGGGATATTTCTGGCCAACAATGGTTCGTGATGCAATCGAATATGCACGAGAATGTCACGCCTGTCAAGTGCATGCGAATTATATGCACCAGCCACCGGAGCGGTTACACACGTCAACCACGCCTGGCCATTCGAGACATGGGGTATGGACATTGTCGGTCCTATTTTTCCTCCTTCAGTTAAAGGTAATCGATTTATCCTTTCTATCACGGACTACTTTTCGAAGTGGGCTGAAGCAATTCCGCTTAAAGAAGTGAAGACGAACAACGTCATCAACTTCATCAAGCATCATGTCATATACCGACACGGCGTGCCGAGACGGATCATTCATGACAACGGTCCGTAATTCATAAGCAACGCCTTTATCAGGTTCTGTGATAAATTTAAGATTCAAGATATTTCGTCAACGGCTTATTATCCCGCTGCTAATGGATTAGCTGAGGCTTTCAACAAGATGATCATCAAGATCCTGTCAAAACTCGTGAAAACCAATAAGCGAGATTGGGACGATAAACTCGGCGAAGCGCTCTGGGCTTATCGCACCACCATACGCACACCTACAGGAGCCACTCCCTATTCGTTGGTGTACGGATGCGAAGCTGTGTTGCCTTTGGAGATTCAAATCCCCACCCTTCGGATCGCTCTCGCAACGGAGATGACGACTGAAGAACAGCATCAAAAACGTCTTGAAGAACTCGAGAGATTGGATGAAAAGCGCCTGGAAGCTCAACAACACATCGAGTTCTACCAAGCCAGGATATCTAGGGCTTTTGATAAAAGAGTCCGCCAAAGAAGCTTCAAGGAAGGAGATCTGGTCCTCGCTGCTCGCCGACCAATAATCCTCAATTCCAAGAAGAAAGGTAAATTCGAACCCAAGTGGGAAGGACCGTTTGTAATAGACACAGTCTATTCAAACGGCGCTTATCGTTTAATTTCTCTAGAGGGTGTCAGGCAATTAATGCTAATAAATGGGAAGTTTTTGAAAAAGTACTATCCTTAGTACATTCAGGACAACTCATTTATTGGGAAGTTCCTTGAAGAATATTACATTCAATATTCTAGAGGATAACCCAAGTTTATTTCAACCACCAAATCCCTCACTGATCAATTCCAATTTACAGTGAGACCATAAAAATGTTCTTCTGGGCCTCTTGACTCTTTCCATGAACAAGAGGTCCACTTTCAGTTCGGAGTCCCCTTTCGATAAACGAAAGAACTCCCTTTCTATTCTCTTTGGTTAAACCTTCTCATGGTTATAACTGAAGTTAAAATTTCACTTCGATAAACGTAGGACTCATCTTTCGATCAGATAACCAATCCTATAAAAGGTAAGTTTATCTAGGTCTTCCAGATTCTCGGAGTGGAGATCCCACTTCTAGTTTCTTTCTTGCACTGGAAATAAAATATAAATTTCTTCTTTTCCAGAATCAAGGAATAGAATATAAAATTCTTCCTTCCTTGTTTGGGGAATAGAATATAAAATTCTTCCTTCCCACATCGATCCTTTTTCCAAAATTCAATAATTTAGGATTCATCCTAGGTATTTTGTCCCGAAACCTAAGCAGGGAAAAGTCTGCGCCTAACACGCGCTGCCGGTTTAGTCTTTCTCCGAAGAAGAAGACACCAGAGTTTGATTCTGGGGTATTTTATCCTGAAACCTAAGTAAGGATAAGTCTGCGCTTAACACGCGCTACCGGTTAGTTCTTAACCATTAAAAAGAACACCCGCCCACATATTCAACATTGTGGCAGGTTGTTATTAATAACACCAAAATCCATGCCTTACACGTATGGGGATTTCATCCTGAATCCTAAGAAAGGATATGCCGACGCCTAACACGTGTCGCCGGTTTGGTCTTTATCCGTAGAAAAAGATACCAGAGCCTGACTCTGGGGACCTTTGTACCGAAGCCTAAGTAGGGATAAGCCAACGTCTAATACACGTTGCTGGGTTGCCTATTCCCATGACAATGGCAAAGTCTACATATTCCAAGTTGTAGCTAAAAGTCTAAGGGAGTTCATTCCTTTAGCACAACGTCACATGCAGAACGGATTAAGACAATCTGCATGTAAGCCCGACTCAAACGGTAGTCGGTAAGAGCACATCAAATCCGTTAAAGGCTGAGGATTTGCCAAAAATCCTAAGTCAACGTCTCATACACGTTGCTGTTTAGTCTTTTCACAGGAGAAAGACGAAGTCTACGTATTCAATGTCGTAGCACTAAAAGAGTTAACTCTTTTAGCTTAACGTCATGTGCGGAACGGATTTAGACAATCCGCATGCTAGCCCGACTCAAACGGTAGTCGGTAAAGGCTAATCAAATCTGTTGAAGGCTGGGGGTTAGCCAAAAATCCTAAAGCCAACACCTACCACGTGTCGCTGGGTAGCCTATTCCCGTAACAATGGCGAAGTCTATGTATTCGACATCATAGCACAAAGTCTCAGAGAATTTAATCTCTGAGCCTAACGTTACATGCGAACGGATTTAAACAATCCGCATGCTAGCCCGACTCAAACGGTAGTCGGTAAAGGCTCATCAAACCCGTTGATGGCTGAGGGTTTGCCAAAAATCCTATGAGTATTATGGTCAATCATTTCAAACGGAATGACGAATCATAATAAAGATAAAAATGAAAATCAGTTTCACTAAAGGAATCAAAAGTCAAAGTACTCAGCAAACAAAATCATACATCAAGCCCATGACCAAAAATCTGCTGACTGATCTTAGAAAGCTTCTCATCATAAGCTTGTCTAAGTTCAGCTCTGATGGACTCCTCGGTGGTGGCTGAAGTCCTCGCAGCAATCTCCTCTGTCTCGGCTAGCTTCTGCTCCAAGGATCTCAACTCATCAGATAAAGCAGTGTGGGTTTGCTGATCTTGTGCTTTCGTCATCTGAAGAATATCCAAAGACTCCTCTTTTTCACGGAGTGTTCTTCTGAGCTGGTCTATCTCGGTCGCACAGGAGGTAATAGAAAGATCGAGCTCGGCAAGCAAAGATGATCTAGTAGCAAGGCTGGTCTTAACTCGATCTACTCGGCCCCGCTGCATCTGAATCTCGAGCTCAGCAAGAATCTGAGTCTCGCGTGATGACTGTAAGCAGGTATCCAGCTCGGCAGCAATAAATGAAGAAGCGCCTGCATCTCGGAGCTCACGAAACATCTGAAGCTCATGATCTAGGCAATCGAGGTCATCAACTATAGCCTGTGCCAAATCTGGATATCCTGCTTCCCTTATCAAATTGACTTTGGAATCAAGAAAAGGCTTGAATTGGCGAAGGAAGAGTCCACCGTGGAAGAGCTTGCCAATCATAGCATTCACGAAGGAGAAGAAGGAGCGAAGTTCTATGCAGAGAACGATCTTCTCAGGATCGTCGTCTGATAGCAACTCTTTCACAAGGATATGAAGCCGAGAAGTAGACCCTACACAAAGAAGGAGAAATCCGTCAAAAATGTGTTGAGGAGGAAATAAATAACATTCTCAGTTGTCTAATTCATACCCTCTTGAGTCACTGGGGGTACTGGGGGTGTAACCGCTGCAGAGGTATCAACTGGTGTAGTTGGTCTCGCAGTCGGCTCAACAGGATCGGTCTCGACAAAAGCTCCTGTCAAATTCAAAACAGAATTCTCAGAGACATCACATTATAGCTGCATTAGTCAAGAATTGGCTAGTCCTATAATTAACTTGGGAGGAGGCACGTACCTTCAAAAGAACCACCCTCAAGGTTCTCAGGGAATGTGGACTCAGGAAACATATTTCCAGGCAACTGGTCATCAATCTGAGGAGAGCCACACATGAAGTGAATCATAGGAGTGTCCACAAGCAAGCCTTCTTCGTCAAAATCATCAATCGAGAAGTCTGACACAAGAGAATATAAGTACCAAAGAAGAATGAAGAGACTACAACCAATTGAAATGAGTTACCTTTTACGGATGCATTAGCCTCTTTATTTCCAAAATCTACGTTCTCCTCCTGCAAGTTATCTGAAGGAGCGAGAAGTACAGAGACAATTGGAGGATGCGCAAATTCCGAATCATTCGACTCCTTTGCGTGTCATCTAAAAGATATATTGTCAATGGTAGATGTACCTGGATTCGTTGGGTCGGGTCCTACATTGATGTCCTCCCTAACGTCGGCAACTACTGCAGGCCTCTCCACCTGGCGCGGTGAGTCAGGCTCGCTAGGAGATATAGGAACAGGATCGGGACTCATCTCGCTCTCTCCACGATCTCCTATATAGAGATGGAAAAGCGTGAGTCAATGTTCTGAATAATCAAGAGGATGGTTTACAGGATAGATGTTACCTCCGTCACTAGCAGGATCATCACCAGCCAAATCCATATCAGATGCTTGTGAAGCTGCGCGTGGCTTGCGAGCCAATCTCTTCCGCCTAGCAGTAGGGACAATAATCGAAGGTCTCGCCTGGGGAGGATGACGGAACTCTTCCTCCTGGTCACCAATGGTCCCTGAAACATCAAACCATTGTCAGCTTTAATAATTCTGGAAAGCAGAAGAAAAAGATGAATGATTAACCTCACTTGGAAAAGTCATCGTAATCTTCAGGATCTCCGCCGGAAGCCTCGTCTGCAGAATGGAAGGTCCTCTTTCCCTCTTCATCAATCCGACGAGTCTTGTTCCGTGTCCTCTGTGACCGAGCGTTTTCCCAAATCCTACGGGAATCAACCTGAGAAGCTTCCTCGGCCTCTAGTTCTGCAATTGGCTTCACGGGGATAGTCTTATTAGCTGCTAACAACCACTTGCAGCTTAAGAAAGTGAGGTTCAACTGCCGATCAGCACTCGGGAGACTGAACTTAGCACCAGTACAGCCAGTCACGGTCCACAACCAAGCACGGAGACCATCCACCAAACCGCCGTGGGCCCGAAGCTGCTGACGAGGATTCCCGACGTAAAGCTGATCATAGCCAAATTGACGAGCGAATCGGCAGGGTAGATATGGCTCTATGAAACACTGATCCCTCACCCGAAAAGTCAGATAACCTGGCCTAATGTTCACTAGCCAGTTAAAGCAGCCGATGTCCAAGTGAGTTTGATACTCTCTCGGCCTCTCCTCATCTATCAAACAATCGCCGTATCGGCCGGAGAACTGCGGAAAGCAAGTGGAAAATGTCCAACACTTGTGGACCTGCAGCTGCTGTCTGATGTCAGAAAATCCGCGCCCCTCCCACTTGCCATTCTCAAGCAACTGTAGTAGGGGAACGGAGTGGTCTGTGGTGTTCAGTACCGACATCATATCCGAACGGTGAAGGACGAACCAGGCCATCAAATAAGTGTACGGGAGCTCCATCTTAATGGTGGGAATCTGACCCGGCAAATCACTTTCCTTCCGTGTAAAGGCACCAGAAAGCTGTCGAAGTCCTCGATGAATGTTGGCCACCATCACCAGAAGAAGTGAAAGTTCTTTCTTATAGGCGAGCTGAACTGCTGGATAGAGCACTTCTAAGGGCAAGGCGTCGCCAGACTGATATGGAACCACGCACTTCTTCAACCAAATAGCGAGATAACTGGCAAGAAGAGTCATCGGTCGAATCGGTGCGGTCGCATGCCATAAGAATGATTTGAACTTGGTCCCTGCAGGAAAGCCACCCTCAGGACTACTAGTGGTATAAGAATGAGCGTCAATCTTCTTCAGTAGACTGTTCACCCCTGAGGGAGTAAGTGGGGCCAACTCACAAATAGCCTTGCCAGAATTACTCTCCAGATTCTTGAACAAATAATTGGCAAACTGCTTCAGACTCACGAATACCTTAGTCCTCTTTGCTAAAGGCTCAGACTGCGCCAAAGCTATATGATAGTGACAAGTGAGGTCCCATAGAGTCTCATAGCGATCGGCATACGATCCTTCAGCTGACTCAATTCATGGTTGGAGGGAAAGTATTCCTGATATAACATCTGTCCAATGGGTAAGCCAGAAATCCTGTGCATCTCGTGAAGAGCCAAGCCCAACTCCCCTTGCCGGGTCAGAAAAGTGTTCGAATCTGGATTATAAAGCTCGAACAAAGCACAGAAATACCTCGCGCTGACAGGCAAGCCATACATGGTGGCACGAACGGCTGCATATAAACCACAGGCGTGGAACTCCTCACCCCATCGGCTCAAGACGTACGTCGTCATGCGAGTCCACCAAAACTTGTCCAAAGAATGGACCCAACCATAAATCCTGTGACGCGTCGCAGGCATCTCTCGTCCTAGAGCAGCGAGGCGATTCCTCAAGGTAGAAGCGGTGGCAAGGAACTCGTTACGTGGTGGTGCATCCAGCCCCAATACCCCAGGACGCAATCCGGTGACATGACTCCTGCTCGAGCCAGGAAATGCCTGATGAGTGATGTAGCCGCAGTGGACGCTCTCATGCTCCTCCGTCAAGCGCCATGACATCTCCCGTGTCACAGCCTGACGCCTAAGCTCAGTCAATGAACGATGCCGAGGAATCTTCGGCAAATATATGAAGCCACTGCCAGTTTTATGAAGCCACTACTCGGCCTCAATAAACACGGCATCCGGGTCTTCGACAGAGTCGCCAAATAAGAAATCGATCTTCAGAAGAGGCTGAATAGAACTGGCATCCTTCACGAAAGGTGCATCGGTAATCAACTATCGAAGAGCTCGATGCCCACCTTCCTTCACCACTTGAGCAACCTCAGTCGACGTGCCCAAAGCGAACTGAGGAGTAACTAGAATGGGGGAAAGATCGTCGGAAGTCGAATAGTACTCGCCACGACGCCCATATACTGCATGAGATGAGAATGATCCAGAAGGATATCCCACTGGAAATAAACAGTTAAACACCTGTTAGTCTCAATTATAAAAGGAAATTGAACTCATTTTACAAATGGGTAAAATAGAGTCATTGCCTTATAAAGGGTGAGACGATTTGGCCACATTATGCAATCACAAGATAGGGTATATTGACAATATATCCCTGCCTTATAAAGCACAATGCAGCGTCAAATCGCCCCCTTTATTTTGAGATATGGTTTTGACCAAGCAAAACCTATCTTTAAAGCGTCGATCCTCACCAAGGAGAATCAAGGCTCTTCCCGATTGCCTCACCAAGGAGAACAACGTGGGGTAAAAGGACCAATTTGCAAATTTCTGAGAAAAAAGGGGCTAATTTGTAAAGTTTCGAAATATTGTAAAAAATAGCTCACCAGCGTAAGAGGGAAGCGCGCCATCAGCCGACGTAGCAGGGGAACGACCTCTCGAGACACGCGACATAATGATCTGCAAAATAAATTGAGGGATCAGATCCAGAAAAAAGTTCCCCTTTTTATCAATTCTACCCCCCTGAAAGAGAAGCTCGAGGCGCCAAATCATAATCCTAACCCTCATATGCAATCCCATAAATTCATAAATTAAATTAAACATGAAATATCCAAAAATCATGGAGGGTTTACCTGAGGAAAAGCTTGAGGATCCGACAAAAATTTGATCTTGAAAAGGGCTCGAACCACGTGCTCGAGGGGCCTGAGAGAAACTCTAAATATGGAAGTTTGGGGAGATTTTTCAGTCCAAGATCAAAAGGAAGCCTAGATCTAAGACAAATATCAAGGTCTGGGGGAGAAAAGATGCTCGAGGGAAAGAAAATCAAGAAAAGAGGCAAAGGGGGTGGCCGGCCCTAGAAGGAGAAAAAGAAAAGGAAAAAGAACCCTTTTATAAGGTGAACCAGCCCTGAACCAAACCGGACCAGGCTGAACCAAACCAGACCAGTCCAAATCAGTTCAAAAGGGGGTGAACCAGGCTGAACC